>CATIWQ010153398.1:0-27617 GCA_949673415.1 Euphorbia schlechtendalii
TACCATTCCTCACCTTTTGCATAACTCATTGGTTATCCTCTCTTTCTTTTGATTTTTCACTCTTAATACCCTCATCCTTTATTGATTAATTTCAAAGTATTATGGCTATAGTTTCCCAACACTTTAAACACACTCAATACTTATAAGACTTATTCGAGATTTGCATATAAAACTCATAGTAAGAATACTACTAGATATTTCTCCACTCAAACTTATTGGAAGCATTAAACTAAAACTATATAACTTATACTAATTCATGTTGCATTGAAATATAGATCAAAACTTACTTGGAATGTTGCTTTCGAATATTACTCACCACTCATCCTTGCCAAATTGATAAATGTTGTGTTAATAACACTCAATTTCAACATGCGCTCAAATTTTGCACTAAAATCAAACTTGTAATACCTAAAACTCACAATAACCTTGGACTAATGTTAATAAAGTATAAGAATGGATAATGTATAAATAATAAAAAATTTTAAATTCTTCGATTTTTTTATTTTATTTAATTGTTTTGGATTTTTGGGATTTACAATTGCCCCCTTACACTAAAGAACACAATGTCCTCATTGTGGAAGACTTTATTCAATTGAAAATCAAGTCTAAAAAACAAACAACTAGTCTAAAAATATGACAAAGAAAAGTAAAGAAAAGAGAAAACCCATTCTATTGAGAAGGAGAATTCGAGGGACTAGGAGTAAATTGACAATTTTGTTTTTGAAAGAAGGATAATAATTTGCAAAGCATCGATTTATTATTCTTCTTAAGAATCTTCATCTCTCTTTTCATTACTCCAAGTTCCGCTTGGTAATTGTCTAATTTTGGTTGCATGCTCGCCTTCCAATCTTCCAGAGCTTCGTTTTCTTCTTCTTCTTCATCTTCTTCTACTTCTTCTACTTCAAGCATTGGAGCTTTTCCATGTCGATGGCTAATGGTTGGATTAGATGATCCGACGGAAGAATCTTCATGAGCTAAGTTTAGATTCTTGGTACGGTTGGAGTAGGAGTAGAAAGAATATACACCATCATTCTCTTGAAGAAGTTTGGTATTCTTTAAATAAGTCCCATCCAAATAGCGAAAATACTCACCCGGTTGTTGGACATAGGGGAGTTCACGCGGTGATAATTTCGGCCGCTCCAATCTTGTTCCTCATGCTTGTAGAATTCTTCTTCATCATATCCCATATGGTATCCACAAATTCCTCCTTTTGTTTCATCAAAGTGCAAGAAAGAACAAACAAATCTTTTTTTTGGACTTTGGTATTCTCTACTCGACAAAATACCGAAGTGGAAAGGTATTTGTGGAGAAGAAGAATGAACTCATCCTTAATAAGTATATTAGGAGAATTTTTGGGATCGAAGACTCTCTTACCCGATAATTCAGCCCAAAATCAATTTGGTTGAAAAGAATCCATCATGTTTGATGACTTAACAATTTTAAATCCAAACTATTCACCCATCATCTCTCTTGTGATGGTGTAATGTCGTCCTTGATTAAGAAATTGAATCACCCTCTTCCTTGCATCTTCATAATTGAATGTTACTAGACATTTGAGAATCCAACCTCGATTTTGTGGAAAACGCAAATTCACAAATTTTGTGAGTCCAAGAGCTGAAAGATAAACCTCCATCTCTCTACGGAGATTCAATATTTATAAAAAGACCAAATCTAGGAATATAATCCTGGTGATATCCAATTTGTTAATCTTTTGAAAGCGTTTGCCTTCTTCTCTTGTCCTTAAAGGGAAAGGATAACCATACTCCTCTTGGTATGTTTGGCTTTCTCTTCTATTTGCTGATTTCTTCAAAGGCATTTCGAATGTTTGAAGTGTAAAGGTTAAGAAGAAAAGGTTGAATGTTGAAGATTGAAGATGAAGAAATTTCAGAAATTTGTAACCTTTTTGACGGTTATGGTGGCTAGGATTCAACTTAGACCTATTTATAGAGGTTTAAGGGGTCTCTAATTGGTCATAACTGATAATATAGTTGTTTAAGCTCAAAACTAGCCATTAATGGCCGTATTAGCCATCTGTCGCATGTCAGATCGCTATCTGTAATGGTTATAATTTGCCCCGTATCACGATCGTGAAGGCTAGTCGCGATCGTGATTTTCCTCACGATAGAAATAGAAAGTTTTGATATCTAATAACCATGAGCGTGAATTGTGTCGCGGTCGCAATCTTCTTTATTTCTTCAAATTTCTTCAATTTTAGACTTGTACCTATAATAACTTAGAAACACAAATACAAACAAACATTGTTAAATACAAATGATAAATGTTTACTATTTATAACTTGAGTAATCATGGTGAAGATAGCAATTGAACATCAACATCTTGTTGTTCAAATTTTCATTTCATACTTAACAAACATTACAAACAAACAATAGATAAATAAGTAAACAAACAAACACCAAACAAACAACAAACACACAAAAAGAAAAGACTATACAAGGTTCTAAACCTAAATGAAAAGAAAACGATCTATTCAGGATTCAATCGTATTATCAATCTTATAACATGACTCCCGTAGATCTCTTTAAACATCATACACCAGATTGTGGATGTCATTAATCTTGCGATGAATAAAGACTTGTTCTTCCATTAAGTCATTCAACTTTCTCTTAAGAGTGCTTGAACTATTCCTTTCTTCCCTAGCAATTTCTCTTTCTCATTTTTTATCAGCTTCTACTTGCTTATCCCATGATCTCCAATCATAGGTTATCCCATTTTCTCAAATGCACGTACTTAGAAATCCATACTCGAAGATAACTTCAGTAGTTAATTCCAGAATTTCATCTTCGTCAGTAAAGACTTCCGCAACACAAGGAATTCTCCCAACTTGTCCTTGTAAATTCGCCATAGTTCGACACCCGTAAGCTATCTTACCAAGATCAATTGCGGCAGACATAAGAGTCTCCATCATAATTCCTGATACGTCTACATGTATGCCATTCTAAACTGCTTCCAATACAAAACAATTCTTCAGGAATGACTATGACGGAACTAGTCTTGCCAAACAGCGCTCTACTTAGATTGAAGTGTAAAGAGAGCAAATAGGGATCGCAGATCCACATGCTATAGGTAGATTCCTGTCTGTATTCGGCTTAACCAGTAAGGCAATTCCAAGTTGGTGATGGATCCCAACTAGGAAGCATTTTGTAGTAACAATCTTTGGGGAATCCTAAATTCTTCTCCAGTGCTTTCCTCGACAACTTATGCTTCTTCCCTTGGTGATGATATTGTAAACAATCCATCTTATCATTCATCCATACTAATGATATAAGCATCTCCATAAAATTATCCTCACTATTTCCAATGATCATGTTGGAATAGATGACGAAATATAGAATTCTAAGGTAATACATTACCCTATCATAAATTCCCAAATGAATGAAACTATTCCTATGGATAACATAGGAACTCATGAATTCTATATCTCTGATGGTTTCAAAATGATCACCTTCCTCTCGAGAGTAAATTGGAAATGGTGCTTCATACCACTCTTATAGATCTGAAGGCAGAATGAGAGTAGATTTGTTAGGGGGCACCATTTTGAAAAGGAAAAGGATTGAAAGATTTATCAAGGTTTGGAATGAATATTTTGTTTGAAGAAAAAGGATTTTTAGATTTCTGAAGTGAAGGATTATGATAATTCGCACTCACATATATAGAGTTTGAGAAAAAACCATCGGAAAACTGCCAAACTACTGCATTTTTCTCACAAGTCGCGATCGTGACTAAGCAATAAGAAACATAATGTTTTAATAAGGAAATTCACGAGCATGAATGGAAGTCACGAATGCGAATAGGAAAAATAGAAGAAAATCTTCTATTTGTCAAGAATTAAGATGATATATTATGATGTATCACCTCCAAGATTATTATTTCATAAACTTTTCACATCTAAGATAAGTTTAGAAAATTGTATAGTATAGAAAAGAAATAAATAGATATAATTAGAAAATGTACCGTACTCTCCAGATCTTTAAAACAAACTTGCCTACCCGGTAACGGTGCTAAAAACTTGTTCGCCACTTTTCTACTAACAAGTTTAATAACTTGTTCGCAAGATTTTGGCTTTAAAGTATAGGTGTTGTCAATACCACTTATCAAATAGAAAAATGATGATAATTGCAAGTATATAGTTGCGATGTAGTTTTAAAAGATATCAATCCCACTAGGAAGGAACCAGCTCTGAAGATCAACAAGAGGAATATAACAAGGAAAAGTAAAATAGTTTGATTTTAGTTTGGTGGGTTGGATTGGTAGTTAATGGATAATTGAACAGATAGATTAGAGTAGAAGGAATCAATATAGTTTAACATGACGAATAAGTATAGTAAAGAAAACATGCAAAATTATCAAAGATATTACGTACACTAGACTACTTTAACAAATTCGGTTCCATACACTCAGATATTCAATTATTCACAGCAGAGGAACACATGAAATGACATTTCTAAATCTAGTGCAAATGAGTTAAGAAAATTATATAAACCTGGATAACAATATTACTATGCTTAGTACGGGTCACTCTCACATAGCCACATTTAGCAAGTTACCATTCCAAAAATGTTGGCTCACTAAACAGCGTTATAATCACAGATTTAGTGATTATACACAATCTCGTTACCCCCGAAACTACTCTTAAAGTTAACTCAAAAGCATATAACTTGATTAATATAAAAGACTCAACACAAAATACACATTATAACACATAGACATATCATAAACTTTGAAATAGAAAGTATAAGTAGAAAGCAAGGCAAAGTTGTAAGGTATGCAAGTGAAAGTTAAAGTTGATCAAACCTTATCCACTCTTTGATGGGAGTCATCAATTCTCGCAATTCCTACGTCTGCTTTGAATTTTGTCTCAACTCATACAGAACCTCTGCTAGGATGCTATTATTTGTGAATATCAAACAAACAAATATTGAAGAACGAAAACTTTTATTGATAAGTGATTTGCAATTACACTTATACAACAATCGCTCAAATATGTAGAGAAAGCTAATGATCGAAATAACGTTCGAATCACTTATACATTTTCTCGCTAACTTAGAACGAAGCGAAAAATATACAATTTTCTCTCTTGAACTATATTCACACCATATAATTCTACACTTTCCTCACACACCAATTGTCACCATGAAAATGATGAAGTTTGGAGCCCTATTTATAGAGTACAATAGGTTGCATCCATCTAGATGAAGAGTCGTGCCCTTGGTGAAAGATTGCATCACTTCTTTGTGATTGGATGAACGGCTTTGACCTTATCCACAATGGATAGGCACCTATTCATGATTGGTTGACTTCCAATAGGTGTCTATTCATTTGATAGTTGATGACGGTTAATCAATTTTATCCGGCGGTTGAAAGAAGATAAGAGTTGACCAAAAGTCGTCACTTGATTGGCATCTTTTTGTTATGAAAGTTAACAAGTCACGACCGTGATATGTTTGTCATGATCGTGACATGCCTTTTTCACATGAATCCTCTTCATGATTTCTACCCATCTTTGACATCTTCGATCCTTTGCCAAATCCTTTAGTTTCATGCATCTTTTTGCACCTTTTCACTCTTTTTTCATAGAATTCTACTTTTGATCATTTTACTTCATAGATTTACCTAGTATGTGCATTTGCATAAAAAATAAATACATACCATGTGAAATCTTTTATATGAAGTATAAAAATGACCTAAACTATAATGTATAATGTATAAAATTATTATAATAATAAGTGTACCACTTATCAAATAGAAAAATGATGATAACTGCAAGTATACAGTTACGATGTAGTTTTAAAAGATATCGATCCCACAGGGAAGGAATTCGGTTGTAAGGATAAACTAGAGTTACGGAACAAAAGAAAATAAAATAAGTTGAAGGTTTTGAATGGTAGACAGATGAATGGACAGATGCATGAATAGATTAGAGAAGATGAAAAGCACATATAGATTTTCCCTAAGAATAAGTATAGTGGAGTAAAATATGCAAATAATCAAGAATGTTTTATGCACTAGATAACTTCAACAAACTCGATTCTAGAAGCCCAAATATCCTATAATTCACCATAGAGTAACACATGAAATGACTTTTCTAAATCTAGGGTAAAAGAATTATGACACTTATAAAAACCTAGAAAATAATAATACTATGCTTAGTACAGGTTGCTCTCACATAGCCATATTTAGCAAGTTACCACACCAAAAATGTTGGCTCACTAAATAGCATTATAATCAAAGATCCAGTGATTATACATAATCTTGTTAACCTTGAAACTACTCTTAAAGTCAACTTGAAAGCATATAACTTCATTAATATAAGTGACACAAGATGAAATACTCATTATGACACATAGACATATCATAAACTTTGAATTCGAAAGTATAAGTGGTAAACAAAGTAAAGTTGTAAGGTATGCAAGTGAAAGCTAATGTTGATAAAATCATATCCACTCTTTAATGGGAGTCATCAATTCCCGAAATTCCTACGTCTACGTTGAATTCGGTCTCGACTCGTACAGAACCTCCGTTAGGATGTTATTCCTTGTGAATATTGAACAAATGAATGTTAATGAACAGACACTTTTATTGATAAGTGCTTTGCAATTACACTCATACAACAATCGTTCAAATTTGTGGAGAAATCTAATGATCGAAACATGAATCGAATCACTTATACTTTTTTCTCTCTAACATTTTAAACTAAGAGAAATCTATATAACTTTCACTCTCTATCTTTTTCTGCTATTGCCATCCATCATGCCAATCTATTATGCACACTACCATCCATGAAATGGTTGATTTGAACATCTATTTATAGAGTGTGAAAGGTTGCGTTTATCCAAATGAATAGTCATGTCCATTGGTGAAGGGTTGCATCATCTTCAATGTGATTGGATGCAAGATTTCATCATTATCTTCAATGGATAGGCACCTTTTCATTCTTCATTATCTCTAAAAGGTATCTTTTCATCTGACAGTTGATGGGGGTTGATCATTCATATCTGGTGGTTGGAAGTTGAGAAGAGTTTATCAAATCCGTCATGATTCATGAGCATGACATACATGTCACGATCGTGAATGTAAGTTGGTAACTTACTGCTTGTGAAGAATGATAAGTTTTGATCATGATAGATAGTCACGAGCGTGTTTTAGCCAATCGCGAGTAGGAATCACAATCGTGACATGGTTGTAACTTATGCTTTTCTACATAATTCTTCTTTGCAACTTTACCGATCTTTGATAACTTCGATCCTAAGCCAATTCCTTACATTCCAAGCATCTTTTTGCACCTTTTTCACTCTTTTTGCATGGAATTCCATCTTTAATCATTTCACTCCCAAGATTCACCTAGTTTCTGCACTTGCATAAAAAACAACTACATACCACGTGAAATCTTTTATATGAAGTATAAAATGACTCTAAACCACATCATTTTATGAGTAAAAGTATCAAGATAATAAGTGTAATTATAAACTTATCACACCCCTACACTTAACTTTTGCCTTGTTCTCAAGGTAAATACAATATAAGTGTATAAAATAGTAATTCAAGTTCATACCTCATTTGGTGAAAGACTATTATAGTGAGTACCACATTCCCACATTGCATAAGGTTTAAGTAAAGTTTACAAAATTTCCCACAAATTAGTAATGTGAAATTTATATAGTCTAGTTGCATACCTTTACTCTTAATGGAGGGCCAACCTAATTGCGTCTTCATATAAGTTTTATATGCTTACTCGAATATTTCTTTCTCCCAAGTATGGTATAAAGTATAAAGGACAAAAGGAGCACACTTTGGAAAATTGATCTCAAGGAATTTTTAAGTAACCTAGGATACTAAACACTCTTAGTGGTTGCATTTTATGCTCCATACCACTCTCCCCTTTTTTTAGTGGTTGCATTTTATGCTCTATACCATTTTCTCTCATTTTTTTCTTTTAATCATATGTTTTTGAAGTACAGATTTGTACTTTGCACCCATTTTTCATGCTATGCTATTTTTTCTCTTTTTTTTCACTCATTGAATGGTTGCTGTTTCTACTCCGTACCATTCCTCACCATTTGCATAATTCATTGGTTATCCTCTCTTTCTTTTGTTTTTTCTCTCAATACCCTCATCCTTCTCAAAGTATTATGACTATAGTTTCCTAACACTATAGACACACTCAATACTTATAGGACGTATTCGAGAATAGCTTATAAAACACATAGTAAGAACACTACTAGTTATTACTCCACTCAAAACTTATCGGTATCTTTAAACTAAAACTATATACCTTATACTAATTCATGTTGCATAGAAATTATATCGAAACTCTTATACTAATTCATGTTGCATTGAAATTATATCGAAACTTACTTGGAATGTTGCTATTGAATGTTACTCACCACTCATCCTTGCAAAAACTAAATGTTGTGCCAATCTACTAAAGCGCTCACACTCTCAACGTGCGCTCACACTCGAGACAAAAATTATTGTTCGAAATTGGAACCAACATCGAACTTGTAATACCTAACACTCATAATAACCTTAAAACATATGTTAGTATAGTATAGGTATGGATAAGGTATAAATAACAAAAAATCAAGAATATTTTTCATTCTTTAATTGTTTTAATTTTATTTGATTTTTTTGGATTTTTCGGATTTTATACAAATGCCCCCACACTAGAGAACACAATATCCTCATTGTGAGAGACTTAACTAAAAATGAAAAATGAAAAATGAAAAATAAATACACATAAACAAACATAAAACAAACAAATAAACAAACTGTACAAATGCTAAACTTAAATGGGAAGTAGATAATCATTCGGAGGGAATCGATTTGATCAACTAGTCAATCTTATAATAAGATTCCTGTAAATCTCACTCAATGTCAAACATCATTATATGAATCTCATCCATTTTTTTATGAATTGAAATTTGTGCTTCCATAAGTTCGTTCAACTTTCCCCGTAGGTTGGTTGCTTTACGCTCTTCTTCCCTTGCTTTTTCTCTTTCTCTTCTTCTATCAGCCTCTGTTCTCTCCTCCCATGATTTCCAATCATGAGTGATCCTATCTTCTCCTATGCACTTTTCTAGAAATCCATACTTGAAGAATATGTCCGTGGTCATTCGGGAATCTCATCTTCATCAGTAAAGACTTTAGTAGAATAAGGCATTCGTCCAATTTGTCCCAACAGATTCGCCATCGTACGACACCCACATTCTGTTACTTCAGGATTTTGGGTGGTATACATGAGTGTCTCCATCATTATTCCCGAAACATCAACAGGCGTGCCATTCCAAATCACTTCCATTACAAACAATTCTTCAAGAATGACAACGTCAAAAGTTGATTTACCAAACAATGCACCACTTAAGTAAAAGTGCAAGGCGAGCAAACAAGGATCATGAATCCATCATCTATAGGCAGATAATTTTTTGAACTCAACATGGCTGGTTAGGTGGTTCCATGTTGGTAGAGGATTCCATCCACAAAGCATCTTGTTGTAGCAACCCATTGGAAATCCCATATACTTGTTGAGCGCCTTCCTTGTCAACTTGTACTCCTTTCCTTGATGATGATAAACCAGGTAGTCCTTTTTGTCATTCTTCCATTCTAGAGTTACTAACATCTCCATACAGTTCTCAACACTATTTCCCAGGTACATGTTCGAATAAATGACAAAGTTAAGAACTATGAGATAGTGCATCACTCTGTCATAGACCCCAAGACTAATGAAAATGTTCCTATAAATAGTGTAGGAACTCTTAAATTCAACATTCTTGATCATCTTATCATGAGAGTAGATAAAAAATGCTGCCTCATACCATTCTTGAAGGTTTGAGGGAGGAACCAGATTGGATTACCTTGTTAGAACCATATTGAATTGAAAGAATTTGAAAGAATAGAATGGTTTCAGATTTGGAAATAAATTGTTGATTGAAAAGATAAGAAATTTAGATTCTTAAAAGTGAAAAGTAATGTATATCCACACATCAACTTATAGAATTTGGAAGAATAACCGTCGAATAACTGCTAATATAAAAGTTCTAAATTTGAACAGGTGTTATCAGTATTGCTTATCAAATAGAAAAATGATGATAACTACAAGTATACAGATACGATGTAGTTTTAAAAGATATCGATCCCACAAGGAAGGAATTCAGTTCTAAAGATCAACTAGAAAAGAAAATAAAATAAGTTGAAGGTTTTGAATGGTAGACAAATGAATGGATAGATGCATGAATAGATTAGAGAAGATGAATAGCATATAGATATTCCCTAAGAACAAGTATAGTGGAGTAAAATATGCAAAATAATCAAGAATGTTTTATGCACTAGATAACTTCAACAAACTTGGTTCTAGACGCCCACATATCCTATAGTTCACCACAGAGCAACACATGAAATGACTTTTCTAAATCTAGGGTAAATGAATTATAACACTTATAAAAACCTAGACAACAATAATACTATGCTTAGTACGGGTCGCTCTCACATAGCCATATTTAGCAAGTTACCACTCAAAAAATGTTGGCTCACTAAACAATGTTATAATCACAGATCTAGTGATTATACACAATCTTGTTAACCCCGAAACTACTCTTAAAGTCAACTTGAAAGCATATAACTTCGTTAATTTAAGTGACGCAAGGTGAAATACTCGTTATGACACATAGACATATCATAAACTTCGAATTAGAAAGTACAAGTGGAAAACAAAGTAAAGTTGTGAGGTATGCAAGTGAAAGCTAAAGTTGATCAAACCATATCCTCTCTTTAATGGGAGTCGTCAATTCCCGCAATTCCTACATCTACTTTGAATTCGGTCTTGACTAGTACAGAACCTCCATTAGGATGCTATTCCTTGTGAATATTTGAACAAATGAATGTTGAAGAATAGAAACTTTTATTGATAAGTGATTTGTAATTACACTCATACAACAATAGCTCGAATTTGTGGAAAAATCTAGTGGTCGAAACAAGAATCGAATCACTTATACATTTTTCTCCATATAACTTTCACTCTCTATCTTCTGCTACTATCACCATCCATCATGCCAATCTATTATGCACACTACCATCCATGAAATGGTTGATTTGAACCTCTATTTATAAAGAGTGAAAGGTTGCATTTATTTAAACGAATAGTCATGGCCATTGGTGAAGGGTTGCTTCATCTTCAATGTGATCGGATGCAAGATTTTATCCTTATCTTAAATGGATAGGCACCTTTTCATGCTTCATTGTCTCCAAAAGGTATCTTTCCATCTTGATGGTGGTTAATCGTTCTTATCTGGCGGTTGGAAGTTGAGAAGAGTTAATCAAACCCGTCACGATTCGTGTGAGCATGACATACATGTCGCGATCATTAATGTAAGTTGGTAACTTACTGCTTGTGAAGAATGATAAGTCATGATCATGATAGATAGTCACGAGCTTGTTTTGGCTAATCGGGAGTAGGAATCACGATCATGACATGGTTGTGACTTATGCTTTTCTTCATGATTCTTCTTTGCAACCTTACCGATCTTTGACAACTTCGATCCTAAGCCAATTCCTTGCATTCCACGCATCTTTTTGCACCTTTTTCACTCTTTTTGCATAGAATTCCATCTTTAATCATTTCACTCCCAAGATTCACCTAGTTTCTGCTCTTGCATAAAAAACAACTACATACCATGTGAAATCTTTTATATGAAGTGTAAAATGACTCTAAACCACATCATTTTATGAGTAAAAATATCAAGATAATAAGTTTAATTATACACTTATCAGAACATAAATGCCATCAACACATATCCCACAACCATAAAGAACATTTTTCGCATTGAATTTGACAATTATTATTAGAAAATAAAATCTCAAATCCATCTATTGCTAAACGCGCAACAAACTTAATATTCTTAGTGATAGTAGGAATGCAATAGCAATTGTTCAAAACTAAAATAAGGCTACTAGGAAAATGAAGGCTATATGTCCCAACAGCTGTTGCAACAACTCGTGCTCCATTTCCAACTCTTAGGTCCATTTCCCTCTTTGCAAGCCTCCTACTATTCCTTAACCCATGCATAGAAGTACAAATGTGGGTACCACAACTAGTATCCAATACCCATGTAGACTCATAAGACACTATAGAGAAACTCTCTACTATGAACATACCTCTAAAAATTGGAGCCATAGCTTTAATCATCCGATGAACTTGTTCCAAGAGAAATATTTTCTCTTTTCAACTCTAACTTCTTCATGAGCTTTCTCTTGACTTTTAAACCTTTAAGTTTCTTCAACCTAAGGTCCTCAGCATTCACTTACTCTTTGAGTTTATTTCTAAACTCAATCTCACAAATCTTGAACAAGTCCATAAGTTGGTTTAAGGTACAGTTGGGAACACTCCTTAAGAATCTTCTTGAAAGAATCATATTTATTGGGTAGTGCCATAAATATCATTTCCCTCAAAGATTGTTCACTATACTCAATTCCCAATTCTCTCAATATCTTCGAGTTGTCATATATGTTTATAACCAACTATAGTGCTGAGGTATCTCCCTGCAACTTACCATGGAATGATTTATCTTCTAAACTTTCCACAGACTTGAGATGATGAATCATGGTTACGAGATCCAACTATTTGTACACACGTGTGTACTTTGGGAGCATGGGGTCTAACATGAGTTTTGCAGCAAACTCACAGTTTCCTTTATGCTCCTCATAATCATTCATCTCACATGCAAAAGCATTCTTACCAGGATGTTTGGGACTTGGATAAATGAAAACATAAAACCAGGTAGTAGTTTTGAAAAACTCCTCTAACAATCTCAAACCACTCATTGAAGTTGTAATCATCATACATTATGTCAACAAGAGGACCAATATCAATGCGAATATTTCATTACTAAACTAGATAAAAGAGAGAATTTGTTCATACATTAGTATATGTACATACATTTAATATAAAGTCTTTAATTAATCACATAAATCCTACTTTTTTCTCGACATTCAAATAGTCCATTCGATTTAAATTTGGGAAATTGGGTTAAACCAATTTTCCTTAGTAGGTAGCATCCATAGCCACTCATCCTAACCCCCGTTATAGTAGGTCAAGCCATAACAAAACAACTATGGTTGGAACCCATCCATTTTCATCCCATGTAATTGCTAATCCATTTGAGTTCTCTTTTTCAAGATGTGTGTACCCGATTGTACGACTCCTCAAATGTGTCTCCAATCTGGCATTAGATCCACTAACATGGACATCTAACCCATTTTGGTTAAAGCATTAACCCCATCTAGTCTCATGAATAAACACATGTTAAAGGAAAGCATGTTGTACATGTTTTTACACGACTTATGATGGGAAGATAATTTACCACCTTAATACTATTGTAGGGATTTTATTCGTGCAGCTAGGTCTTATATGATGGATATGATTATGATAATAATAATTCCAAGCTATTTGGAATTATTAATCTAAGGGAACATGCTCAAGATTGGTACATCATAATCATTCCATTATGCCAAGACTCCACATAGCATGCAAAACAAACAAGGTCCATGTTTAAGTTCTTGCATCTATATTTGTAAGTTTTAATTTAACAACTTAGACCAGGTTTGTAAAACCATATGCAAAATCCAATTCCCATACTAGAAATCAACTAAGTCATAAAAGTCCCTTGGGTACAATTGAACCTAATACCGATGGAGATTTCTAGGTAGGATAAGCCCCCTTAAAGTAAATGAGCAGCCAAGTATAATCCTTGCCAAAATAACCACGGGCACTTTGATTCATTGTACCACAGAAAACTATGATTTAAAGATTTCCTTCTTTAATTGAGTGAAGTACTGGACGACCCTCAATTTAAAGCATTTACATGTGTGGTAAAACATTTCTAATTTATATGATAATCACCTAGGTTAAGTTTGAGTAAAACCGTAATCTAGTTATTAAATAATTTCTATAACAAGAATTGAAATCTAAGTCATGCATAGCATACTTTAATCAATTCATAGAAAATATCAATTTCAACATATTATCATCAATCATGCATATCATAAGGAAGTCTGATACAATTGCTGGTTAATCAAGATAATATTTGAACAGGCAAGGTTGCAAGGTTTCAAAACTTAAAATTAACCTTAAAGGATTTCCTAAGCATGCCATGATTGATATAATCTAAGTTGAAATATTCCATAGATGCTAATAGGTTTATAAAACTTATTAATAGAAACCTAGCACCTATTAATCTAGCTTCCTTTGGTGTGGCATTCCCTTAGGTACGGCGTTCCCATAGAGCATTACTAGTTGATGCATGCCTTCCTTTTTGGTGGGGCGTTCCCTTAGATTAATTCAATAGAATTTCGTTAGCACTAGCTTCCAGTCTAGGACAGCCTCTACAATTGATCCACATGGATCTTCACCGACCAAAACCTCTGTTGAGGAAGAACCCCTTGGTAGAAAGTAGTTGCTAGACCACTCGAAGACCAACTCGAAAATATTGAATGAGAAGGCTCACTTGAAAATAGAAAAAGCCTTCTAAAGAATTCTTGCAACGTTGGAGAAACTCATGGAGGATCTCGTGAAAATCTCGCGAAGAAAAGATTTCAAACTTAGAAAGAAAGGATGAGTTAAAGTGATTTGAAAAGGGAGAAGGGGACCACTATATATAGTGGGAGGAGAGAAAAATGCTCCCCTCATTTACCAATGTGGGATGGGAAAAATCCCCATCCCACATGGGTTTCCGCGCGTAGCTACAGCTACCCAAAGGTTAACCAGCATACACCCCACTTCAGAGGCTGTACGTGGCCACTAAGGAAAACCCATTTGGGCTTCCCTTGTCCCACAAGCAAGGCCTTATGGGATTTCCTGCAAGCCTTACTTATTGTCCTATTACTCACTAGCGTGCACTGGCCTTGTACTAGTGCAGCTAGTGGCCCCATGAGCAATCTTGCTCACTGGGCATCTACGCAAGCCCCCACCCATGAACAACCTGTATTCGTAGGGGCCCACTCATAACAGGGAAAATTCCCTTGTCACGTTCCATGCAATTTTTCCCAAAATTCTCTTTTAATCCTTTTAATTATTATTTGGTCCAACTAATTAATAATTCATCCAACGGTTTCGACATCCTTGATAATCTTAGCATAGACCTAGTCTATAGGTTCTTTCTTATTCAGGTAAAGACCCAAACAGTGTGACCTCATAGGATCCCAAAGTATAGAGTCGCTAGAGGTTAAGTTAAACTTGACTTCCCATCAAGGAACTTTTAAGCTCAATGTTCTAAACCGATATAGAACAAGATAACTCTAGATGATCAAATAGGCTTTATAGTAAAGGCTTATGATCCCCTAATACTCAAAACGTCACGTGCTTGTGACTTGATCCGGTTAAGCAATAGTAACTAGTAAAATACACTCTTTCCATCAGGTTAAGTACCATCCATTTTATTGAGCTTGGATTAAGTGTTAACTCATGTAATAGCCGTAGCAATCATGGAATTGGACTTATTCATGAAGAACACCACACACTATAATGTATCAAGATTGACTAGAAACCCATTCTATCAATCTAATACTCCGATTAGAGGTTTATGAGTGTGTCTCCTCAATAAGAGGCCTTAAGTTACATCTCACATTATATCACTATATCAGGAGCGATGGATCCCATCTTGACTACTCAGCTTACCAATGATTGATCATCGCTATACCTGTAATCATTGTTATCATCCTAATCGCCAAGGTATGGTTATCATCCTAATCGCCAAGGTATGAATAAGTATAACCCAATGTATAGCATCTCTAACACAAGGTAAATAATATCTCAGGTTTGAGGATACTTTTACTGCTACTATAATAAGACATGACACCAACCCATGGATATAGTTATTTCCGAGTATCTGTCATATATTAGTCTCTAATGTATTACCCGAATACATTCATGTGTTAACTCAAGGTACCACCTTCAGCTCGTGAGATTAGTTGCTTGGATCTAATCCAAGGAGTAAGCCTACACATGCTAATCTGTCTACTTCATTGATGTCCAGTCAATGAAACATGACTAGGGAGATTTATACTATTCATAGTAACACGTATGTGCATTTCTTACACTGCATAGCTCCCACTATATCCTTGCACTTTTACACTATGAAGTAGTCACAGACTTTGTCTTATCAATGCGCATATATATAATATGACATATATATGATAACAACGAGATACATAAATTAAAAAACATTTATAATAACAAAGATGCCTTTATTATTATTATTATTAATATTAATCTCAAACTGTTTGTACATTACAACTAATTAAGATATATCATCCTAATTACCTCTAGGGCATACATCATGTCTAACAGCTAGATGGAGTTCCTTCCTCGACTATAAAATTTACCTTAGCAATTGCTTCACTTGCTTATCCTTGTTGGCTGTTGTTTTGTAGCATCATGAACTTCTCTAATCTGAGTGATTAGAGGGGTTGTGGATGGTTATGAAGAAAGGTTTGGTATAGAAGAAGGGTTTGTACAGTTGGATTTGAAGAAATTTGAGTTGGTTTAGATTTTATAGGAGAAGAAATGATAGCTGTTTGAGTTTATGGAGGTGGTGAAGAAGGGTTGGTCTTTTCATAGGAAATGGCTAGAGAAGAAGAGTGATTGGGGTAATTTATAGGGGATTTCCTTTTGGAGAATTTACCAAAGAAGTATTAATAAGAAGAGAACAAGATTTTTCAAGATTTAAAGGAAATAGGTTTAAGATTTACAAAAGAATTTGGGGAAGGATTTTCATGAACTTGTTGGTTGGTTGATTGAACCAAGGATGGGTCAGCCTCACGTTGAGTGGGAGGTAACTCAGTTTGCTAAGAGACATTGGGGGATTGGATGTTCTCCTTAGGAAGAGTAGATTTTTCCTAGTTGATGACTTCCATGTTATCATTATCCTCTCTATTCATAATTTGAACAACCCTTCTAGGGTGAACTATGGCAGACCCCATCCTTTGAGCTCCCTTAGCCTTGGAAATAACTTTCTCCACTTACCCAGCTATGCCAAGATTGATAGTTTCTGTGTCCTCTTTGGATTTCTTTGAACATTCCTATGTTGCAACTTCCTTAACTTCTCTTCTTTTCATGTAATTCCTCTCCTAGATCCCTGGAAGATATGCCTTTGATTTTCTCCATAACCTCTGGAAGAGGAGGCAAGGATGACTCAGTTTCTACATTCTTTTTTGCCTCATTCTTAGACTTGGCCTCAACTTCCCTTTGAGTCCTTATCTTTAAGTTCAACTTCTTCTTGGCTTGACCTTGGGATTGGACAGGCATAGCTCAAGCCCTTGGTTTTATAATGCTGGCTCTAGTTCTTTGAGCCACCACCATAGCTCTTGGACTAGTTGGAGCATAAGCGGTTGAGGTTTGTACAAGTTGGGCTGGTAAGGGCACTTCTTCAAATGTCCCTTCTCTTGAGTCCTCATAGTCCACAACGAATTCATCCTCATCCTCCTTGAGGATTTTCTTAGGAAACACACTCCACCTTAGCTTTCTTCAGTTTTAAATCTTGAGGCTTTGTGTACCTTATGTGGACTTAGTTGTACTTCAATTTCTTGAAGTGATGGAAGTCCAAGTTCTTCTTCAGTGCCACTCTGGTCTCTCCACTTCCTCCCAAGATTATGGAGATATCAATCCTTACTACCTTTGATATCGCTGTGATTAGGTAACCATAGTTGTAAAGGGTGGTTACTTTGGTTAGATGATGTAAAATGTTCACTAGCCAATTTAGCTGCTTCCCTTCTACCATATGATAAACCACACACATTTCAAAATAGGTGCAACTACTGAGGGACCTAGTCTTGGATAACAACACCTTGATCAATAGCTCATGGCAAGCTCTTACCTTCCAAGCCATTCTAGACCTAGAAATTTCTCTTGAGCCTTAATCCTTAGGGAGTTCCCAATCCTTTGCAATTGCCACTGCTTCCTCATCTCCATTTCTTTTGAGTACTATGCCCTTCAATGGTATGTGTAGAATGCTGACTAACAGCTTTTCAAAAAAAAGTAAGAGGTCTTCTCAATCTCTATCATGAGGATGTCATGAAACCCCTCAATGGTGTAGAGGTTTGAGTAGAAACTCCTAATCAATGGTCTTGTTCTTTAACAAACTATCATATTCCACTTCGAAGATAGGATCAAACTCTTGTTCCACTCCCTAGTTGACCTTGGTGACAAACATGAATACTAATGATTTTCACGGGGAAAAATGATTTTCTAAGTGGTGTTGTCGATGTTGACAAACATGTTCCTCTTACATTAATCTTAAAGGATGAAAGTAGATTTCCTTAGATTTTGTTGAGAAGACGCCATTGTAGAATGAATTGAGAGAAAGAAAATTAAGGTTCTTAGAGAAACTGCTTTGAGGTGATTCAATTTGTAAGTAACTTTCTCTCTCCAGCAAGCTGTTCCTTATATAGCCTCTTCTTCTACAACATAACACGTGGAGCTCTCACAAGTCAAGATCAAGTTAAATGGTGAGATTGAACAAGGATTTAACCTACATAGTTAAATGACATAGTTTTAGTTTCAATAAAGTATATTTTGAGATTTTAACCAGGCTAACCAAACTAATAGTATTAAAATAAAAAGTAAATGTAGTTAAATACATGTTACCTCATTTCGATGAGTTCAGACATGATTTTCAACACTTAGCCAATAATTTGTGATTTTCTCTAAGTGCATTGAATTTCTCTTTTGGTAAAGGTTTGGTGAATATGTAAGCTTGTTGTGAGCGGACGACGATTTTCGATGCTTTCGTGATAATAAAGTTTGCTTGTTTTTTAAAGATTGGATTTAATTTGATAAAAAAAGAGTTTTGGGTTATGTGAACTTTAATAGTCAATGATTATTTAATATGATATGATGTAGTGAAGAAATCAAAATATTGTACCTAATAGATATTAAATATTATTTATATACACTTAAGAAGTTCATTAAATTTGATAATGTCATTTAAATATATGTCACATATGTCAATTTGACAGTTTCGTAAATAATATGTTACATATGTCAAGTTGACATTTTTGTAAATAACATATGAAGTGTGATTGAATAGTATTGTTATACATTTTATATATTATTATACTTACATAAATATCATAACAATTGTATAAATGAGTATTTATTTACAAAGTACAATATTGGTTAAAACAACTTTCAGAAGTTAATACGTAAAAAATTTCCTATTTTATTGGAATGAATTTATGCTTACAAGATTTAATAAAAGTAATTATTTATTAAAATCTATCGCTATGTAAATGTTTCTTTACAAATTAATTCTCATATTATTTAAATGAAATGGAGTCGCCACCTAGTTCAGCTCCACCGGGAATTGTGATATACTGATCCGAGAGGGATTTTTATACCTCTAAAACGAGATTCTGAGTTCAGATAAAGTAGTTAATGGTACATTTAGTTCAAACTATATTTTAATTTTGTTGAAAATAATTTTTTATCCTACGTATATTTATATTATTATTTTTTACATATTATTTCCAATAAATATCGGGAAATAAATTATTAGAAAGTAAAAGTGCTGGAAAATAAATCCATACATTCGGGTTAGTAGTTAGTCTATTGATTCCATTACTTTGTTAGTGAGTTAGTGATTACAATGGAAATTTACATATTAACAAAAATGATAAAAATCAAATATAACTAAAATTTCATCACAAAAAATCATGCAAATCACAAGATACTGAACTCTTCGGATCAATAATTCAATCATTACTTCAATAAATTTGAGAATTTCTCAAACTCCGTCGAATACTTACGGTCACATATTCAATCTCAAAGTTTACACATAAAAATAACACAAGGTAAATATGGTTAGTAGCTTTAAAATGATGTAAAATGATCATAAAAGGAAATTAAAGCATATTACCCTCAGATTTACCTGCCTGATAGTACAGGATGACTGGAGAGCCGGTTAGGAACTGATTTTGTTAAGGAATCACTGAGTGGCCTTGAAATTTAGTTGTTACCAAAGATAATAATTGAAGAAAACAATGAAAATGACCCGTAACTAGGATCTTGAAGGTGAATTTAAATTAAAAGATAGTCATATAACATTTACTCTTTCTTTCCTTTTTTTTTGTCTCTGTCTCTATTTTTTCTCTCTTTTTTTTCAACCTCCTTTCCGTTCAGTGAAATGAGGTTCAATTAGCAAGCTGGTAAAATTACAGTGGTAAATTTGCCTAGGGTAAAATTGCGATCGTAAATTTACCAGATTCTGATTTGACTTAAACTGATCAAAATTATCATCTGACACGTGTGCAATTTTACGGTGGTAAATTTTTTGGGGTAAAATTATGGTTGTAAATTTACCACAAAATCTGATTGGCTAATTGTCAACTCAGCAATAAATTACTGACATTTGGCAAATAAATGACCATATATTTGCATGGTAAAATTACGGTAGTAAATTTACCACAAAATCTGATTGACCGATTGTCGACTTAGTAATAAATTAATGATATTTGGCAAATTTACTACTGTATATTTGCATTTTCAGATGAGATTGGGTAAATCATGATAATTACTTGCAATAAATGTCACATTTAGTAAATTTACATTCGCAATTTTACCCTGGTAAAATTACAAACGGTAAAATTGTCCCTTAAAAAGTGATATGTCACGTGGTAATGGAGGCAAAATTACGGTCGATAAAATTACGGTGATAATTTTACCCTAGAAAAGTAATCTGCCATTTAGTAATGGCGGCAAAATTGAGGGTAAAATGAAGGTGGTAATTTTGCCCTAATTGACTCAACTTTGACTTTTTTTTGGATTTTGAAATTTGACGAATACAGAACATGAATTTTAAATTCGGAATCTGATCCTAGCGGTAGACAACCTGGTTCCATTCGGCTCTCATTAGTCATGATCATGATGTAGATATTATTTCTTCATCGGACTGGGCAGACCGTGCCAAAATCTATTGTAAAAAGTTGCGTATGTGAACAAAAAAAATGTAGTGTGCGTGAAAATATATTTTGAACCGATAAAAATAGATTAAGTTTACTTGTTAATAAAAATTTAATCGTGTGAGTCTTGGTGAAATCTTTGGTCCGTCCATTTTTATAAATTGAATTAGAAATCAAATAAAAATGCAGATTATGAGAAACTATATGGTAAATGTCTATTATAGATTATGTCAATTTTCAGTATAGACTAGAATTCTCTCTTCTAATTTCTCAACTTTTTTAGATTTTTTCCCATCTCGACCATGCTAACAGTTTGCCCCTCGCGTACATAAATTTTGATTGTTATGAAAAATTTTTGTTCGCGAAACAAATAATCAAGATAGTAACATTTTATAAATTGATATGATTTTTGAACAAAATAATTTGCCCATTCGGTTTAGAAAATGTTAACGAAAATTTATTTCGGAGTAAAAAAAATAAATTAGAGAAAAAATGTGCGAAATGTTTTCATTAGTGATAAGAAAATAATGTTCTGCACATTTTGTGACGATGCGTGTGATAAAAAACACAGAAACTAAAAGTTTGCTAGAATTTAACTTAGCCAACTAGAGTAAATATGGTAATTACCCATTACTCATAAACCGTACCAAAGATTATCTTTTCTTTTCTTATTTTCCATAAAACCTACCTTATATTATTTCCCTAATCTATAATATTCCCCTACCCTATAATATTCCCTTACTATTTTCTTTCCTTACATTATTCTCTACATTATTCTTTCCCAACTTCTCTACTCTTCATTTTGTATCTTTTCCTTTTTCTTACCACTTCTTTCTTTTCTTCTCCTTTAATCCTAAACTCTTTTCTCCTTCTTTCTTCTACTTTCAATTTATTTTCTTTTTTTTGGCTCTCATCTGGTATAAGGTGAACACCCAAAGGCCTCCCATCCGGGAAAGTGGGATCTTGAACGAGGATGTTGAGATTGATGGGGTTCTCGTCACAATCTTGAAGTTATCTTACGCGAATTATTAATTGCTCCAGAGAGAAGGAGAGTACCATTGCATCTCGTATGGAATATTTATTCCGGTGGCTCTTGACTGGAAAAATCACCTTTCCCGTCAACATGTAATTTTACTACATATGTTAATTTTATGGGATGCATGTTCTAATAATTGTTGATAACATGATGTTGTCTTGATTGTGTTGGATTTGAGTATTATGAACATACATTAAGAGAGAATGAGGTATAAGTTGATTTGAAATTTAACTTATTTAGTTTTGGAAAGTATATTTTTGATATTTGCATGTTTGGAATAAAAAACTTGAATTAGGAAAAAGTTAAGATTTAACTAATTTAGCTTTGGAAAGTATATCGATGAATTAAATTTGTGATATTTGCATGTTTGCGAAAAAAATTAGGATTTAACTAATTTAGCTTTGGAAAGTATATCAATGAATTAATTTGTGATATTTGCATGTTTGGGAAAAAAATTTGAATTAGGATAACTTGTTTAATTTCAGAAAGCATTTTATTTTGGAAAAAAAACTAGTGTTATAAGTTGGAGTTTTAATGATTATTAAAATAAAATGGTTAACTTGATGTTAATATAGTTAATGTATGAAAGAGTTTTATTAGGTACTTGAAAAAAATATAGATTAAAATATTTTGTTGCGAAATTACGGTTGTAAGTTTGCCATGACAAATTTACCATTGTAATTTTTCAACAAAAAAATTAATGGGCATTCTATTGAGGAAAATTACGGCCGTAAGTTTGCCATGGCAAATTTGCCACTGGTAATTTTCTATTGGGGAAAATTACAGCTATAAATTTACGGTGGTAAATTTCCAACAGAATCGTATTTGTGTGTTTTTCATGTTTTTATTTTCGACTTTCTACTTCTCAGCTCACAAGGACTTTTTACAGATTATTGACCACCAATGCGGCACCATGGAGCATTCACACAAGTTGTATAAGGTGTTGTCTCGGGATATGAGTGAACTATCATGGATGGTACGAGCTTCGGTCGGCTTATGTGGGATATTCGATACAATCACCGTCATGGTTATCCGGGACTGGGAAATGCTACCTCCCCTATTTTGAGCAGGTGGTCGGATACTACCCACACATTCCACTTTATTTGTGGGGAGTATTCTATTACCCCAATAGACATTTGTGCTATCACTATCCTAAGCTATACTAAGAGAATTATGCATTTCAATTGCTCACTCGACGTGGTGTTTGATGCGGATCTTGTGCGAAGACTCATTGGATTTGCCGGTACAAATAGTCATGTTTCTTGCTGGAGATTAATGGACTTTTGGATGTCCAAGGATAGGGGCGTTGATTTGACAGTCGAGCAAAAAGCGAGGGCCTTTATGGTTGCTTCATTGATGAATTGGTTTTTTCCTAAAGGCGAATTAACGGTGAATTTTAATCTTTTACCTATCTTAATTAACTTGGCAGAATTTGATTGCAAGGCTTGGGGAAGGGCCTTGTTGGCACAAAAGCATTGTGATCTCAATCAGATCGTTCGAAACAAAATTTTCTATATCAAGTCTTCCCTTGTCATGATTGGGGTAAGAAAATTTAATTAAATGAAATCAAGTGAATACTAGTAGTAATTGTATGGGCTAACGTATTTCATTGGTGTAGATTTTGTTCGTTGAGATGGGGATTATCAATTGCCCAAACCTCCCAAAGGCTAAGGACTTAGAGGATTTTCCTCAATTTCCTAGGTTGCCTTACTACTTTCGCAGGAGGGGAGATTATGATTGGAAAAAGGTCATGAAGTGTCTTCGAGACTTAACCTGTTAATGATGTGAGATTGATTTTTACATATCTTTTACGCACTCTTGTTTTCATTCTTCATACTGACCCAATTGCTACTTGTGGGTCGTTGTTGACCCCTAGGATCTTAAGGATGGTTGGACGGATATCATGATAAGGGCCAAGTTGTTCATTTACAAACATCTCATTCTTGAGGGTCCTCACTCGCTGGAATGGTATCTCGATGAGCGGATTGTTGTTTAAGATAATCCCTCTTTGGAAAGACCCATCCCTCCTCCAATTTCTATTTGGGAATTTTGGACTAATAACGCCCCAGATTATGATGATTTATGCATGGATGGAGTAGTATCCGCATTTGAGAGATTCTCTGAAACTTATGTAGATTTTTGTACTCGTAAGTTATTAGGCTTTCCTAGAGTCAAACTCTAGCCTATTGCTTGTTTTAGAATGGCCACTAGCAGCTCTCATTCTAACGAGGATCTTAGATAATGAGACCCCACTCACTACGGTTGGTGGAGTAGTCGGCGCGAGTTCTTCTAGGGGAGGGGTAATAAAAAAGAATTTATTATTATTTTGAATAATAATTCATCTTATTTTATAACTGCACAGGTCATTAGAGTAAATCCAAATTTTAACTTAAAATTGTAGGGGAGAGGAAAAAGAGGGAGAAGGGTGGAGGCTAGCTCTAACTCTTCATCGACTAGGGGTGCTGCTGAAGCTATGGTCCCGGATCATAGGAATTTTCAGGCGAAGAATTAAAAATTGATATTACTTCATCCTGATCTTTCATATTACAATATAGTTCCTTCAGGGATCCCTAATTTACCTATGCCACATACCCCTACAGACGCTACTCATGTATTTTATACAAAATATATGTGGATAACTGAAGTTATAATGATGATGATGATGATGATGATGATGATAATAATAATAATAACAAAAAATTACAGGTTCCTATAAGAGATAATGAGTTGGATGGTAGGCTTCTTCTGTCCTTCTAACAGATAAGGACATCTGACAACTTACGTATGGCGGTATGATTCCCCTTTCATTCCTAGATTATTTATGATATGCAAGGTAATGTACATGAATGATATGTTTTTGAAACTTCTCAGGATATGATCCAAGCTCAAAATTGGAGATATTTCAGCTTCACCATGGTAGGAACCCTCAAGAAGGCAAGACAGTGCCTACTCTTGACTTTTCGCACGGTTCGCAAGTTCCTCCATATGATCCTTATTTTGAGGTGCTTTGCAAGATTCCATTTGACTTCATGTTTTCTTCCTGAACAATTTTTTTTGTTGTCATTTTAGCCATATGTGGGTTTGAACAATTTATTATGAGGTTGGATGCTTTCCATTTCAAATATCTTATTATGCACGAACAAGGAGACTTAAGAGCTTTTCTTTTTTTTTGAATAACAACAATTTTAATAACCTTTCCTTTGGGTAATCTGTCAGCATTGATAGATTGCCCCCTAAACTACGTATGGCTAATTGCCACTCTTAAAGGGAAAAAAATGGATGCCTTCAAAATGGATCTTCGCGAGTTTTTGTTTAATATTTATAAGAATGATTGGAAGCATTTAGAATATTGTGGGTTATGGAATTGAAAAATTTTTCAAAATGTAAACCTAGAGTCATGATTCTTAAATTCTACTATCAGCTTTTGGGACCTGGTGGATAATGTATTTCGGTTCGGAGATCATGAAATATGTCCCATGTTTGAAGAATTTAGCGCCATTCTAAAAATACCTCGCAATATGGGAATTGCTATCCCGTAATGTTGCTTTGAATTCAAAGACAATAAGATGGATTTCTTTGAAATGTCTGGTCATGCCAGAATGGAAATAATTCTTCGCGGTATAACCTTCGGACTGAGCCTCTTGCGTACTCTGCAAGTTTGCAGGAACACCTCTCCTGACGACCCGAGCTGGATACCTCTAATCTGTTTATTACTGCTTGGCAGTTTTCTTTGCGAGGCTAAGGATGGAATCTGTAGTTACAAATATATTCCTGTGATTAAGCAAATGGTGTGCGGATCATCTCCTATGGCTGTTTCTCTTACCGGAACTCTTGCCTATCTTCATGCTGTTCATTCTAGACCAGTTTCCAAATTAGGAGGGAGTCGAATTTTACTGTAGGCATGACACAAATATTACTCATCTTAACTTTCAACATTTGTATAGCCTGTCATGATCCCTATTTTTCGCAGATTTGGCTTATAGAGAAACTAGGCTACTAGGTTCCCCCAAGGATTACTGATGCTAGGTAAAAACAAAATGACTATTGGAATAGGCGAATTGAAATTAACACCCATTGCATGGCCTCTTGGTTCCATATTTTGCAACACAGGGATTTACACAAGATTATATGGATTTGTCCTTGGTGGGATATCAAAGAAATCACCACTGAAGTATGGAATCAAAGCTTTCAAAAGTCTTATTGATGAAATGTGAACCTCCATCACTAATTATGGTCCTAGGAACTCTAAATCTACTAAATAATTACTTAAGAAACTTAGCAACTACTCTAGCATCATTCTTACTATACGCGATAGCTTCAACCCATTTCGAAACATAATCAACTGCAGCCAAAATGTAATTATTACCATTAGAGGTTAGAAATGGTCCCATGAAATCTATACCCGAAAAATCAAAAAGTTCCATTTTTAAGATGTTTTTTAATGGCATCTTATTCCTTTGACTTATATTTCCTGTTCTCTGACAATTATCACAATTCTGAACAAAATTTTTAGTATCCTTGAATAATGTTAGCCAATAAAACCCACTTTCTAGAACTTTAGCAGCGGTTTTTACTAGTCCTAAATGTCCTCCATTTATGCTATCATGGTAATGACTTAAAACTGAAGAAAAGTTAGTATCATCTATACTTTTGCGATTAATACCGTCGGCACAAACCTTAAACAAGTAAGGGTCATCCCACATAAATGATCTAATATCCTTTAGAAATTTCTTCTTACCAAATCAGAGGGTAAAGTATGTGTAACTAAGTAATTTACAAAGTTGGCATACCATGGACTAATAACCAGTTTGACAGACATAAGTTTTTCCATTAGGATGAGTTCATTAATATCACCAGTTTCACATATAGGTCCCTTATCATCTTCTAAACAAGATAAGTGATCAGCTACGGTATTTTCACTTCCCTTTTCTTCCCTTATTTCTAAATCAAATTCTTGTAAAAGAAGGACACACCTAATTAATCTAGGTTTGGCATCTTTCTTGGCAAATAAATACCTCAAAGAAGCATGATTTGTATAAACTATTACTTTAGATCCAATCAGATTTGATCTAAATTTATCACATGCATATACAACTACTAACATCTCTTTTTCCGTGGTTGTGTAATTGAATTGTGTAAAGGACAAAGTGTGACTCGCATAATAAATTGCATGCAAATTATTTTCATACCTTTGACCTAAAATATAGCCAACATCAACATCACTAGCATCACACATCAATTCAAACGGCAGAGTCCAATTTGGTTTCATAATTATGGGTGCTGAAATTAGTGCTTGTTTTAAAGTGTTGAAGGCTTTTAAACAATCATCAGAGAAATCGAATTTCACATCTTTCACTAATAAATTAGTTAAAGGTTTAGCTACAAATGAAAAGTTCTTAAAAAACCTTCTTTAAAATCTAACATGGCTTAGAAATGATCTTATTCCCTTAACATTTATAGGAGGAGGTAATTTCTTGATAATCTCGGTTTTTGCTATATCTACATGAATTCCCTTCTCATCTATCTTATGACCTAAAACTATACCTTCATTAACCATAAAATGACATTTCTCCCAATTCAATACCAAATTAGTTTCTTCACATCTAGCAAGTACTTTATC
>CATIWQ010153405.1:0-24098 GCA_949673415.1 Euphorbia schlechtendalii
TCTACTTTTACTAGTACATAGACTAAACCTTTTTTCTATTTTAGGTTTTTACAGTTTCTGTAGACAATGCATCAACAAATGATGCTTGCATACAAATTATGAAGGATACATTCTCACTTACGAAAAGACTAATTTGTGGAGGAGCATTGTTTCATGTTCGTTGTTGTGCGAATGTTTTGAATATTATGGTTCAACATGGTCTGAAACAAGTTAAATCCATCATAAAAAAATGTTCATGATACGGTGGATTACCTCAACGGAAGTGAACAAAGATTGAAAAAGTTTTCAGAGCTTGTACAACAATTCAATATCAAAGAGAGGAGGTTAGTTCTTGAATGCAAAACTCGATGGAATTCTACGTATAATATGCTAGCTTGTGCGATCAAATTCAAAGAGGTATTTTTTAGACTTGCTTTAGAGGATAATGATTATATCTAATGTCCTAAGGCTGATGAATGGAATAAAATTGAGAAATTTCTTGTGGTTTTGAGAGTATTTTAGTAGCATTATCTCGGGATCTGAATATCCAACTTCAAATTTTTTTCTTAGTGAGGTTTTTAACATTAGAGAAATGTTGGATGCACATGCTAATGATTCTGATGATTTTGTGAAAAAAATGATAACAAATATGAAAGAAAGATTTGATAAATATTGAGGTGAGTGTAATTTGCTTATGGCCATAACTGGGGTTCTAGTCCCTCGCTTAAAAATGAGTTGAAATTACTTTTCCTCAAATGTTTCCTTCAAATCTTGTAAGGGAGAGTATAAATAAGGTTAGAGATATTTTGTATGAATTGTACGAGGAGTACAAGCATATTTATCCTCCTTTAATTGACGATCTTGGTGAAACTGGAAGTGGGGGTCTTTTAGTCAACAAAAATAGAAACCTTCCTGGGATGTCTTGAGTTTTGCAAGTTGTAAGGAGTGGGAATCTAATGATAATAGAAAATCAGAACTTGATGTGTATCTTGAGGAATGTCCTTATATAATTGACCAAGGGCATAAGTTTGAAACCTTAGAGTGGTGGAAGGATAAGTCAAACAAGTTTCGTATTCTGTTAAAAATGGCTGCTAATGTTTTAACCGTTCCTATTACCACTGTTGCTTCTGAGTCTACTTTTAGTGCTGGAGTACGGTTATTGATCCTTATAGATCTAAATTGAAATCGGAAATAGTGAAGAAGTTGATTTGCTCGGCATATTGGAGCAAGCTCACATACGGTTAAAAGAAAAAGAACCAAGTAAGCTTTGTAGCCAATTTCATCTATTTACTTTTAGGCATCTAATTTTTTGTAGTTCTTATTGATGTGCATACTGTTGGACAAACATGATAAGCATAAGATCAACTGGAAATATATTATGTTTCATTTTTTTTTGCTTGTATATTTATTAGATGTATAGGTACATTGCTTCTCATGATGGCCTATGTGTTGGGCAAACTTTTAATTTCAAATAGTTTTAGTACTGTTGTTTTCTTTTTTGTTCCTTCATGGATTAATATTAAGTAAAAAATCAATGAAAAAGAATTATAATGAGTAGTAATTGTTAATTTACATTAATTAACTATTAGGGAAATGATGATTTTAATATCATCTTTGTATATATTTACAAGTTGATGATGATGAAGAAACCCCAAAAGAAATTCTCCTTCCAATTTTTTAGGATTATTATATTTTATCGTTGATTTAGTTTATCGGTATTTTCTAATTAGTCTATGATTCTATGACCTATGTAACCAAATGTTTATTCCAAAAATGTTTTTGATTCATACCTTATTTTAGTTTTGGATCATATATTTGAATTTTAATTTGTCAAAATATTGTATTTGAAAAATTATAGTTAAGAACTTGATCGAGTAAAGTAGGCTTGTTTAGGCTCACAAACTTGCGAGCTCGAGCTTTTCACGAGCCCGAGCTGAGCTGAAGTTTTCTAAGCTTGACGAGCTTCGAGTTGAGCCGAGCCCAGACATTTTCATTCACGAGCCGAGCCGAGCCTAGGTCTGGTCGCTCTCGGTTCAGCTCGTCAACACCCCTAGATATACCACAATACTAACCATTCTATATGCATAACGATTCCCCTCGCAATGCACATGTTGCACCACCACATTCCACTTTTTATGAAGCGATTCCATAATGCCCATAATAAGGCCATAGCAATCATTTTTTTGGAAACCCCTCGGAAAGGGAAAAAGATTGGAATAGGTGAAAATTTCGGGGCGTATGTCCCAACTAGGTTGATGCATACGCTTACCTACAAAACACCTATTCCTCTTTTATAAATAAAATAGAAACCATCAGTTACAGGAGAGTAAAAAGCCCGGGTTTACAAAAATGTCTGACTCCGAGCTACCCACACTACGTTTGTTACATTTAAAATAAAATAACAAAAAATGTAAACAATAATCTACGTGATCCAAGGTAGGATGGGTTCCTTCGAAGATGAGTTTATTCCTAGATGTCCAAATGGTCCAAGCAATGGAGATCCAAAAATATGTACCGAATTCCCTAGCTCGCCCTGGTTGAAAGAAGGCGCGCCATTGCAAAAGAAAAGCTTCGCTGGTACAAGATAAGGGATAGCAGAATCCGAACCACCTCATGGCAGCTTGCCAAACATGTCGACTTCGATTGCACAACAGCAGCGCATGGTCTGCAGTTTCGGTACAAGTGCAAAACGGGCAGCAGTCGTCGTTGATCAAGTTGCAACCTCTATCTAGCAGAAACGATTTAGTGGGTAGTCTTCCATGAATTACCAACCATCCAAAGAATCACAACTTGGGTGGTAGATAGCTCCTCCAAACCAGCGAAAAATCTAAACTCGACATGGGCCAACGGGGATGATGATAAAAACTGCTGCAGAAGCTAGCGGCAGAGTAGATGTTATCCTTCCCAGGCTCCCAAAGAAACTGGTCAGCAACATCACCAAATGAGAGATGAGATTGACAGCTAGGGAAATCTGAGTTGTTGCCGAATATATTAGGGCAGACCATAGAGATCCAGTTGCATAATTCAATGCATTTGTTTTGCATATTCAACCGCATACTTCTTTTCCAAAAGGGCTGACAGAATCGGTTAGCTCCATAAAGAGCTATTCACCCATCTCTATCATTACAAGATTTATGATTACATAGAGTGTAAAGGTCGGGAAATAGTAGATCAAGACTTTCATAACCCGTCCAATTATCAAACCAAAATGAAGATTAAAACCCATTACCGATTCAAACTCGACAATTCAACGTAAAAAATTCCCAATACACTCGATTGCCGAAATATCAGCGAACCACATCTGACCAGATAGGGGATCGCTAGGAAGTACCAGAGGTAATGACATCGTTTTAACAGCGGAATCTGTTTCGAACAACACAGTAGTTGAACCATAAGGAATTCTGATTCGCTGATCTTAATTTCCATAACCACTTGAGCATAAGGTTGCAATTAATCAATCTGAAATCCCGAATGTAAAGAACCCCGAGAGGTAATGGCAAGTTAACCGTGTTCTACCTTATCTTGCAAATCCCATTAATGTTCCTATCTCCTCGCCAAAGGAAATTCCACATCAAACTAATCAATTTTGCTTCAACCAAATTGGGTAATTTGTGAAAGGAAAGCAAGTAAATCGGAATGGAGGAGAGAACCGATTTAATTAAAACCAATCTACCCGCATAAGAAAGACAATTCCCTTTCCAATTCACCAATCTACTCGTGAATTTGGCAATTAGCGGATCCCACATGGAAGTTGGAAGTCGCTTAAAAGAGAGTGGTGTTCCCAAGTATTTGATTGGAAACTTCTCGACACGACAGCCAAGTTGAGAAGCGAAGCTGTATAGGCTGCCATTATCAACATGAATTCCCAGAAGCGAACTCTTTTGAAAATTTAATCAGAGTCCCAAAATTAATTCAAAACATCTCAAAATGCATATAAATGCAGAGATGACTAATTCATTTGCCGGAAGGAAGCAAATAGTATCATCTGCAAACTGTAGCAAAGAGATATCTGGAAGAGAATCATCCAGGCGGAACCCCGGAATCAGGCCTTCGCGAATACTGGCCTCAAATAACTGCTTTAACCTTTCCACTGCTAGGATAAAAATGAAGGGAGATAAGGGATCACCTTGCTTGACTCCTTTCTGTAGACGAATCGGGTCACTTGGGGAACCATTGATAAGAATAGAAGTCGTTGAATTTTTTCGACAATTCGAGAGCCATGAAATCCATTTCTTATAAAAAACCATTGCCAAAAGCACCACATCAATATACATCCATGAGATAATGTCAAACGCCTTATGAAAGTTAAGTTTGAGGATAAGGCAAGATCATCGTTGCTTGTGAATCGCGCTAATCACCTCCGAGATAAGAAAAGAGCACTCGTGAATGCTTCTTCCTTTAATGAAAGCAAATTGATTTTCAGAAATCAGGCTAAGTAAGATTGGTTGTAGACGGTGGGAAAGTAACTTAGCCAACATCTTGTAAATTCCATGTATTAGAGCAATCAGACGGAAGTTATTCAAACATGAGGATCCTGGAACTTTTGGAATGAGAATGGTGTGGGAGGTTTTGAAAGCTTGCAGCAAGTGAGATGAATGGTGGAATAGGTGGAGAACGCTCATGAATTTTTCTTTAAGATCCTCCCAAAATCATTTATAGAAGAAAAAGTTAACCCTTCCGATCTAGGGGCTTTATTATCGTCACAAGAGTAAATCGCTGCCCATGCCTCTTCTTCCGAGAAGGATGCAATCATTGATTTTGGAGGTCTCCGGGACCTTGGCAAAGTGTAACTTCCGTAACCAAAATGGAACAGCCGGAGACTTTGAAAATAGATCCGAATAGAATGATCTAATAGCTGCTGATATAGAAGGAGCATCATGCAGTAGACTTCCATTAATTTCAAGTTGAGTAATCTTGTTGTTCCTGTAACGAGTTAAAGCCGAGCGATGGAAGAAAGTTATCTTTTGATCTCCTAAAAGTGACCAATTGACCCGAGACTGCTGATGTTTAATGCTCTCGAGATTTTTTCGATGCTGGAGTAAGGCCGTTCTTAGCTGCTGTAAATCAGACTTGTCGGCTGATGGTAGTGGCCTTACATTGCTGCTTGAAGTAACTGCCAGAATTTTCGCTTCAAGATCCTTGATCCGCACCTCCAATTTTTCGAAATTTTCAACATGCCACGAGCGAATACGAATGCTTAGTTTCCTCAATTTGAAGGAGAGGTCTCAGTTCAAGTGGGATAAACATATATAGCTCCATGTAGACCTAATGAAAACCAAGAAATCCGGGTGACCCCACCAATAGTTCAGTGATCGAAAAGGCTTCGGGCCATTGTTAAGTACATCATGAGAATGGAATAGTATAGGTAGATGATTAGATAAGGTGGAGTCCAACGTAGATAAAGAAACTGTAGGCCACATATCAGAGATACCGTAGGATATAAGTACTCTATCGATCCGAGAAAAAGAGATGTTATTTGCCCAAGTGTAGTCGCAGCCGTGAAGGGGAAGATCGATAAGTTCACTCTCATTCATGAAATTTCTAAACCGATCCATTGATTGCGTAGTACGGCCTCCTGAACGTTTCAATGCAAACAACACCTCGTTGAAATCACCACAAACCAAGATATGAGTAAACGGCCTAATAAGAGGCAACAAATCCAACCAAATTTGGTTCCTCTCCGACGCTGCAGTAGAACCATATAACGCCGCAACATTAATATCCACAGTAGAAGAGACAAGATGGAAAACGGACCACCTCTTCGAGGAAGCCACTAAGAAAACATTCAATAAAATCGTATTCCACAAAAAAATAATACTGCCCGAAAGACCCTGTGATGGAGAGTAGTGAAACGAGAAATCATTATGGCCCCAGAAGTTATTAATGATACGGTTACTAACATCCTCAATTTTTGTTCCCATCAATACCCAAAAATGAACATTATGTTTCCTGACGCAAGAACGAATAAAAGATTGTTTGGCACTATTATGAATGCCACCCCGACAATTCCAACTTACAAAAGACAAAGACATCTAAGATTAAGGAAATCCTCGAAAGATTGAACTGTTTAAGAAGTCGAACTCTGGTCTAATACCTTTAAAATTATCTCCTTATTCCTGTCTCTGAATAACCCAAGTTTCTTTCCAAACTCAAAAGTGAGCTGATTCTCATTATCTATCGAATTGTGTGTGAGCTTCTGGAGAATGATTTTGATCTTGTTTGAGATATCAGGCCCAGAAGAGGTTGTGAGGCTATCGGTTGGAATAGCATTTGAGGATGGTGGCTGTGATTGGCTACTGCTTTTTGTCAATTCTATGTTCGGACTAATTTGAGTAACATGGTTATTAGGAGGATTGTCACAATGAGTTGCGGCAATTTTTAAAGGAGACTCCGAAACATGGGAGGCACTACTGGCTAGGAATTCAGAGGCAAAGGAAGGCTCCTTGATATCCACCAATTGTTCAAACCTTGCTGTCACTGAATTAAATGAGGTGGAGTTGTACTCCAGACCATGGCAACAGGTAATCGCTTGGCGAAATGAGGTGCGTACTGAAATAATAGTATCACCCACTTGTAGATCGATAGTTTGATTCTTTAGAGAGATAGGGACTGAGATGAGACAGGAAACAACGTCCAAACGGTCAAGGCGATCAAAGTTAAAGTCAATGGACACAAGTTTCCCGCACAACGAAGCCAATTGATGAATGAGAGGTTCCGAGATAAGAGCTAAACCCAAAAAATCAACATGCATGAGGCACTCATCCGGAACAAAGTCAATCGGAAATGGAGCAACTTCTAAAATCAAAATTGATAACCAATCCGCATCAATAAATCCGGTCATGGCATCATTGGAGAAAAAACACATGACAGCCCCGATTACCACCCACTGGTGCAACAAAATCAATCGCAAAATCTCTATTCTTAACCAAATAAAACAAGTCAGGAATGGAAGAGATTTTTCTGACCTTAACTAAACATGCGCGTGACAGCCAAGATATAGATTGAGCAGATGGGTTAAAATCTACCATGATAGGTTGAGTGCCATTAACAACATCCACGTAGGAGCGTAGGTCTCTAGATGATTCCTTGAAAACAATCTAATGTTTAGGTGGAGTAGTTGTCTGTTTTAGGGAGTGATGAGGGCTAAGGTTGTGACGAGAGTATCTGGCTTTATAGGTGCGCATTCTGATTGTACCAATACAAACCGAGTTCATGCTATAAAGGACCTCATGCAATGGTAATGAGCCATCTGGTGTTAGGGCTCTTCCAATGGTTCCCCATTTTGGGGAACCAAAATGGGGAATGGTGTGCTCCAACCATTCCCCATTTACCTTATCCCCAAAATGAGGTTCCTCATATATGGGGAACCCCATTTTGGGGAATAATTATTATATTAATATTTTTTTTAGTTTTGATTTAATTTAATATGTTTAATATTTTTTTTGTTATTGGGAATATATTTGATGTAAATAAATTAATATAATAATAATAAAATATTATTACTTTATTGGAATCTAAAATGGGGAATTGAAAATGAGGAAGGTTGTTGAAGCAAAAATACTGTAGATCTTGGAAAATGGGATTTGGGGAATGGAAAATGGGGAAAATAGTTGGAGTTGGCCTTAAAAAGCCAAAGTTTAGATTTCTGATATTCCTCTTCCTAGCTGTGTAAACACGGCCATTAATGCCATACTTCATGAAAACTGATTGCAAAGCCTTGAAGTAATGAGAATTAGGGTAATTCTCAAAGTAAACCCTAGTTCCTTTAGTTGCTGAATTGTTAACATTGATGGCCGCTCGGGTAGGTTGTTTGGTTGAAGGGAGTTGAGGGCGGGGGAGATGGCTGGTGGTTTCTGGCGTTTGGTGGTGAAGACGACGGCTGCTAGGGGCGGCGGGGTTCGGGTTGATGTGCTGGTAGGGTTTCGCCATGGGTAAATTACCCATAGCAATCATTAACTTCAACTACATCAATTCGAACTGCATCATAAGCAAACTTACTATATATTTCAACCACAACCTTTCTAAACCCACACTCCCAAGCCATATGAAGTCCATTTTAAACCCCCCATAACACAGCCCCGAGCTATAGAGCATTCCCTTATTCTCCTTCTGAACCCTACAAGCCACCTACCGAAATTATCTCGAATAAGTGTGTGTGTGTATATTAATACTTCAGTTTTTTTTTTTTTATTTTAGGTATTCTAGACCTTTCCTGGAGGTCTCGCAGAAAAATAATTTTTTTTTTGAAATCTTTCCTTTTGTTCAGTAAGTCTGGTTAGCAATTGAATATGATTTCAAACTCCAACAGAGAACATGAAACAGATATTTCGCATTAACTAATTGAAATAAAGCATATGAATTGGTATTATGTTTATATATGTGTTACAAAGGTAATTGTTCCTTAGTTGTATTTTGCTTCAACTCAGAACATTCTTTTTGAACTTGAGGTATTATGCAATTTTTCTCTTCTTTGCTTTTCCCCCATAAAACACAATAGAGACCAGCAACTAACAAAATTCCACCCACAACACTGCAGTAGTAAAAAACACAAATTTTAACAATCAATATTCTGTTCATTATTTGTTATTTAAAAATATCAAATAGTTCACCAATACATATAAATATTACACTTAGCATGAAAATATTTGTTACAGCATATATATATATTTGTGAAGAGGTTCATTTAGCAGAAAAATTATAAAAAAATTTTGTGAGAGGGATATTATGTATAACGGGAAAGCTAATTTTCTCTTTGTAAGAACTTTTTTGCCATTAAGTGCGTATTTTGGTAAAATAATTTATTTGAATAAAAGTTTTTCTCCGAATACAATTTTTTTTCCAATAAATCATATATATTAGATAATTGATGGAAAAGAGTAGAAGTGAGTACCTTCCAGTAGTAATGATCTCACATAAGAGAATTGCAGAGCAAAACATTGTAAAAATTAAATTTAAGGGAGTAGACATTGCCAAGAAAACTGGGCCTTTTTTCTCTATAACCCATGCTTGTATGTAAAATGTTAGCCCTGTCACCACTATTCCCTGCAATAATCAAAAAAATAAAACATTAATGTTTTGTTAAGTTCAGTTATACGTAGGAAAGTGAAGAACTTACGCAATAAAGGACAGCAACAAGCCCGATGTTGAAACCGAGAAGCCACTCTCGAGGATCTCTAACGAAACCCAAAGCAATAACAAATGACTGAATTGAGCTAAAAAAACATTGAAGTGTAGTGAAGAGTAACTTTGATGGGTAGCTCTTTAGAACTCCTGCCTGTTGCCAAAAAAAAAATCAAACCAACCAAAAAGCTTGTTTATTTTGTAGGCTTTAAAAGAAATTTTATCTACTAAAAAACAAGCAATTTTTTGAAAAAATAGACCATCTCGATATATTAAAAAGTTGACAAGTTTTAATTTTTTATCTCGTCTCCATTATTTGATTTCCTCTTTCTTCAAAACTGTCAATTGTTAATTTTTCAATATGATAAGGACATGAAAATTGAGACAAAAGAACATAACTATTTGAAGACAAAAATGTAATAAAACGCATATTTTCTTCAATGGTTAGAAAAGAAAAGAAGAGAAAACAAGAGGATAAGAATGGATGCAAATTGAAGGTGAGTAAATAATAACTAAAAAAATACCTGCAAGACAAGCCAGAGACCCCAAAAGGTGTTGGACATGAGCATAAGAAAGCAACCCTTAATCCAAGTGTTAGTAGAATGTTCTTGTGGGTGTTGTTGTGTGGTTCCAAAGAGATGACGATGACACATCTGTCTTAAATGTGGTCCTTTTAATAATGCGAGTGTTACTGCTCCTCCTAAGCATGTCACTATTCCTATTAGCTTTGCCTTCCCTGCTGACGTCCTCAGCTTCATGCCTTCTATTCTGTATCCATACAATTAACAACATTTACATATGGCTTTACCAATAAGAATTGTGCCAATATATTGAACCTTCGTTGAAATGTTACTAGCTACAGAAATCTATTTGTTGCCACATGTACTCGCCACTAAATACTTAACTTACAATTAGACTGATTAGTTCACACTAATTTCTTGAATCTTGAACATGTGCACCACGTTGCTCCGTAGATAGTACAGATTCTCTTAGACATTAACGTATTTCATCTCGGAAAATTGAACTCATGTTATATTCGATGTTTCTAGTTTGCGGAAATGTTTTTGTCCCCGTTTCGGTTTTACATTGGTTGCTCCTTGAGCCCGACTAAAGAAAACACTTGTTAGAGTGTGTGGTACATATGCCACCACATGTAAAGTCTTGAAAATTCAAATGAATAATATGTTGACACATGTCAAGTGCATACAAGTGAAACTATCAATACCGTGACACGCAAGATATAAGTAAACTCGAGTAGTCATTTACTGGCTTCACACGCGCCACATTAGTTAAAATGGGTTAACATGTGCACCTTTTCCAACTTAGAAAGAACATTTGTTAGTCGAGGATGAGTAATTACCCAATGATCCAGGACCATTGACGTGAAATATGACCTCTCAACACATATTTTGAGAGACTATTTCCATGTTAATAATCCTGGATCGTTGGATAATTGAATGAGGGAAAGAAGTACACAATTTTTAGACCGCAACGTTGCTATTGACCTCCCTATCATTCATATCATGCATGACAAATCACATTTCTAAAGTGAATTATTTATCTTATACTCCATCCGTCTACTAAATATTGTCGTTTTAACTAATTTACAGTTTTTAAGATAACAACTAACCGAATAAGATGATTTACTAGTTTACCCTTTCATAAATGTCCTATTCAATTTTCAAGACTTTATTAATATGTCAATAAAAATAATTTGACCTATAGTCTTCTCTTGTTATTGAAGATTAGAATATAATTATCTATAATAATAGGGGTAGGGATGGAAAACTTGGAAAAAAAACATCTTGAAAATACAAAATGATAATAAAAAAGAGACAACGAAATCCCTCTAAAACGATAACATTTAATAGACAGGGTAGTATCGTTGTTATGCTTTCAACATCATCTTATAGTATTAATTTGTCATCAAGCTAGAGGCGGCCAACACACCAAAACACTTGATAATAATTCATACCAAACTTCAAGAATTATAAAAGATATTTTATACTAATTCTAGGCACCATATATCTATTAAAATAAATAATGTTTAGCTACAAATGGACTACCATTATTATGCTATCGTTTATAGTTATCGTAGGCCGGTTTATTGGTTAACGTTATTTTTTTAAAAGTTTTTTTTGAGCAAAAGTATTTTTATTATTAAATAACAAAGGAAAATATCAAATCCATCCCGATTTATTGGTTAACGTTATTATTGTAGACAATATTGAAGTATTGAAATTCATGTCTATATTATATCAAATGAAATACTCCCTTCGTCTATTAAATATTGTCATTTTAGAGAGGATTCATTGTCTTTTTTTATTATTATTTTGTATTTTCAAGATATTTTTTTCCAAGTTTTCCATTCCTACCCCTATTAATTTGTTCAACTTTCAAGATAATTATATTTAAATCTCCAATAACAATAGAAAATTATAGGTCAAATTATTTTTATTGAACATATTAATAGTCTTGAAAATTGAATATGACATTTATGAAAGGGTAAACTAGTGAATCATTTCATTCGGTTAGTTGTTATCTTAAAAATTATGAATTAGTTAAAATGACAATATTTAGTAGACAGATAGAGTAATATTTTGCATGGACTCACGTTAAAATACCCGTGAATGGCTAATTTAGTCCACATACATATACTAAAAAGAAAGATTATTCACTGGAGATTCTACGTATGGACCACACAGGACCCTTATTTTTGGAAACAAAACGTACATTTATTTGATTATGAAACCAGATATCAACAAATAAAAAACATTTTTTTGAAGCTATTTTTTTAATGGAAGGCCAAAAGTGAAAGTGGTCAAATTATTGAAAGCTAGACAACCACATACTAAAATTAAAAACCACATATTTAACTTGTTTCTTCTATAATATTTATCTGGTATATATGTGTCCCATAGTCAACATAAGCTTTATAGTAGGACTTTAAGTCTAGATTTATTTTTTAGAATTAAAAAAAAAACTGAAACTTAAAAAAATTAATATATGACTTGTATAGTTGGCCTGATGAGCCGTGAGCGTGAGACACACGTTAATTTAATAATTCTGTTACAAGTAAATTTTATTTGTTTTGTTTCAGTAAATGTTATTCCTTTTATTACCCTAAATCCCATAAATATGCAATATAAAGTAATTAATTAATATTTAGATATATTCTAAATGTGGTGGATGCATTGGTTTGACAATCACAAAATATGAAGAAAATATTCGATTTTACATTATTATATTCATTATTGACTCGAATCTGTTAATACATAATACTAATAATCACGGATTAGTTAATAAAATATTGCTATTTCTTTTTTTATTATATCAAATCAAACATAATCTTAAAAAGGAAACAATGTGTAGTAATTTTATTTTTTCTAGCGTTGATTCCGAGAAATAGGCAAAAGGACATTCCAGATAATAAATAATAAATTAAAGCTCCTTAATCAACTCATTACAGGGACATCACTTTATTTTTTTTGCATGAAATCATCCTTTAAAGTATAACAATTTAAGCATATCACCATAGTTAATATTAAAAGTTTATTAAATTACCTTAGCAAAAGGGCAAAGAAAAAAGTAATAACTGGAAGGCAATTGCTAGTAGCAGCAGCCAAAGTTGCAGATGTGTTAACGAGTGCTATTCCATAAACATCAAGGCTCAATGTAATCCTGAACAAGATTAAAATTACAACATCAATTATATAATTTAATCATTGATAAATAAATAACTACATATCAATGTCTTAGTCTAATGTTAAAGACTAAATAAAGATCTCAGGTTCGAGTCATACATGGAATGGACAGAGATTTATTTTCTTTTCTTTTAATAATGTAAGTGCAATTCCGTAAATTTTTTCAAAAAAATATAAAAAATACATACCCACATAGAGAGAGCAGAAAAATCTTGACCAATGTAACAAATGACAGAGGGGGTGCATTTTTCCTGCATAAATAAAACACTTGTTAATTATAATCTTCAAAATAAAAAATATGTATCAAAACTTATGAATTAATGTTTGAACTAGAACTGTTTGTCGGGCGAGCCAGGCCGGGTTCGGGCTAGGCTTGGCGGGTTTTTTTACATAAAACGTTAACCCAAGCCCGGCCCAAGCCCATACTTTAGAACTTCGGGCTCGGGTATGGGCTCGGGCCGGGTATACAAGGTCATTCCCAAGCCCGGCCCAAGCCCATGAATATTTTTTTGTTATAAATTTTTTTATTAAACTAAGTTAAAAAAATATAAAGTAGATCAAAATATGTTTAAATTTTAAATATAATTGCATTGTTTACGTAAAATTTTTAAGATTTATTAACATTTACTGTAATCAAGTATACAAATTTAATGGGATAAAATATAGAAACTTAAAATAATTATAAATTTAATGTATAAATATATAATAAATAAATAAAATTATTCGTCGGGCCGGGTTTGGGTTTTTATATAAAAACCAAACCCGATCCATAAATCTTCAGGCTTCGACGGGCTCGGGCTCGGGCCGGGCTTTTTTAAAAAACGAGTGTCCAAACCCGGCCCGTTGAAGCGGGCTCGGGCCGGGCCGGGCCGGGCGGGTACAGGACTAGTTTGAACCAATACAGTTCAACGGTAAAATACTGATAAACTGAAAAGGGAGTTCAAAGAAGCTTTTCTAAGTCTCGGGTTTGAAACCAAGCTCTTGAAAAAAGAAAGCGAATTATGTACCATTCGAAGAAGAGGGAAATCGGAGCCAAGAAAAGAGTAGCCGCGGCCTGTCTATAGAAGACGAAAACGAAATTGTTCATCCCGCCATTAAAGGCAGCTTTAGAGACCAAAAACATACCAGTATAAATTATTTGCACTAATATCACTGCAAAATAAGCCTTCTTCTCACTCATTTTGTATTTAAGAAAAAATATTTTTCCTTTTTAATCTTAATCTCTTCAAATAGAGAATTATAGTGAAGTGTGTTGCCAGGTGATAGGTTAAGGTTTATATAAGGTAGAGAGAGGAGGGCAATATTGGAAATTTTGAAAATGTAAAGTTCGACTTTGCTTCTATCTTGACTCGTATGGCCAAAGACGCAGATACTATAATACTGATCTACATTAAAGTGAGGACCACTTAATCTGTAAAGCACACGTTCATTAACATGTTAATGATGAATTGGTAACCAGTTTAGTATTATTTAAATAAGATCTCGATTTCAAACCTTGTATTTATTGAAATTCTTATTAGGAGACGCGCTCACCGTAACCAAGTAGATGACCTAAGTCGAATGTGAATGTAATTGGAATAAAATTTTGGTGAAAAAAAAAATTAATTGAGCTTTCTAGTTGTTTTCTTTTCTTATCTTTATTTTTACAATTTAGTGCTATTTTAACTTTACTTTGTGAAGTCTATAATTTACTGTCTTTATGGAGATAACAATCACCCCTTGAAACAACGGATTTTTTTTTATGTGAAGTTGGATATTTTGGTTGTTTTTGTTACAGTCTATTATTTCATATCTTTCTTTCAAAATCTTTATCGTGGCTTTATTTTTTCATTTTCTTTCTAATGCATTTTTAGTTTCTCTTTTATGTAAAGCGTGTCCAATTGAGTGAGAATGTGAAAGAAGAGACAAAGCGACAACAAATTTCATTCATGATCTTTTTATATTGAGTTAATTACAAACAATTTTGCGACAAATAAAATATGATATTATTCACGATTCTAAATTCTAGTTATTTGTATACTGATAGATAGAAAATATATCAGTATTTTGATCATATACATTGGAATCCATGGTTATGGACCCTGGCATGCCCCGTAACTCATGTGCGGTATAAAAAACTGTTAGACGCTAGTCAGACGGTTAGAGTTTCAAGTGCTTAGATAAGGACTGGGCATGACCTTAAATATATTAAAATTGTAAATTCAATTAAAATTTGAATTATTATATGAAAATGTATTATTGCATTCAAGATAAAAGGAAATTGGAAAACATAATATTTTCGTTAATTCTCTGGCAATAAAAAATTTCATTAAAATATACAACATTTTTTAAGTATTATATCTTGATATAAAAATATCCATGTCTATTACTTTTTGTGGTTTGAAGCATATTGTTTATCGATTCGAGACCCAAAGCGAGACTTTTATTATGAAGTCACTATAATGTATAGTAGTTTTATATACTGAATTATGTTTTGTGAGTTAAAAAGTCTAAATATCATTATTCGAAATATCGGTATCTTGAAAATGATCTAGGCAGAAAAAAATCGGTATTGACAATGTTTTGTGACTATAAATCGGTCAATTGTTGATAGCATAGTAGGAACATAAAATCGAGCAACGACCCTCAAAATACTACCTTGCTAGTTAGGTCCTGGGCGGTCATGGGATAATAAAACAATGAGAATATATGATATTATGGTCTTCTTTCACTACTAATTACTGTTTTGTAGCTAATTTGCATATATTTTTAACTAAATCTCGTATCTAATCACTTACTAGTAGTTTAATTATTAATAAATATAATATATCGGAATTATGTACAAATCTCCACAAAAATCACGCGAATGAACTATTTTGGTGGTTTTCAGGAAATAATAATAATAATAAATAAATAAACAACAACAACAACAACAACAACAATAATAATAATAATAATAATAATAATAATAATAATGCAACATGCAATATTACAAGTTGAAATCAAAAAAGAAAAACTCTAGGACTGTAAATCAATCAAGCTGTTCATGAATAATTCGGTATTCGATTCGTTAATTTCTTGACTCGACTCAACTCAACTTGATTAATAAATGAACAATTCGTGAGCATAAATTTGAGCTCGAATAATAAACAAGTCGAACATGAACAAATCATAGCTCGGCTCGTGAACTCGTGAACTAATACAACTAAAGGCCCGTGAACAAGTTCATGAACATGCTTGATAAATGTTCGTGAACTAGTTAGGATATTTTTTTACATAATTGTAGGATCCAGTAGGGTGTAAAATAGGTCAGGGGGGTGAATGACTCTTTTTCGAGTTCAACAATATCTTCAGAAGATGCGCAGGACTAGCTTCTGAATACTTCTGAGTATTTAAATTTTACTCAGAATCCCCCTATTTGTTTTAGGCCTTGTTAAGAAAGTGTTTATCTTAACTTCTTAATTTAATTAATGCAAGAGCACTGAATAATATAGAGTTTAGAAAGTGCAAACAGAGATTTTTATCCTGGTTTAGCATTTGCCTAATCCAGTCATTGAAATCTCTTGTCTAAGATTTAATCCGCTATCCACTCTTCTTTTGGTGAAGAGTAAACCTTCTATAGTGTTGGTTGAAGTACCATTCAACAAACTTCACAATTTGCTGAGCTATATCAATACTGAAGTACCCTTCTTATTGTATCTAAGGCTCTGAGCTTCTAACTTACAGAGTACCTTCCTCTTAAGTTTTCTAAGCTCTCTCACACTAACTTAACCCCAATCTAGTGTTTACAGTTTGATTTAAAAGAGAAGAGAGTGAGATTCGGAACATTGTTGCAGTAAAACACGATTACAAGCAGATATAGAGAAGATGTGTTTGCTTTTCGGTGATTTAGAAGAAGTTTGTAGTAGATTGTGTAAGCTTGTTTAAACTCTTGAATTCTTGATAAAATCGGCAACCTTCTTCAATGACGGATAACAACCTTTTATAGAGGGAGAGAATGTTTCTGTTGGTCTTGGACTCTTGCTGGAAATCTTCTTGTTGTCTCTATGCAAGTTTCTGTTACGAATCCGTTTAGAGAGAATGGCAAGTTTCAAAGGAATCTGCGTGACATCTTCCAGGTAGATTTTTGGTCCCCACAATTGTATATCGTCTACTACAGGACTGTCTTTATTCCTTAGTCATCAATAACTTTTATCCTTTTTCATATTGATGTACATTGGTACGCGGCGACATTTAATGCTAAGTCAGCTCCCGTGACTTTTAACGCCAAATGACTAAGATGCCCTCTACAAAGTTTATGAAGATGTTTACTTTTGTAGAGTGAACCTTTCTTCTTAAGCTTGATATTTGATAATCTTCTGAGGTTATGATTCTTTCTGGAGCTTCATATGCTGCTGAGAATTCATTAGGCTTCTGACACAACTTTGTGTTTCTGAACTCAGAACCATCAAAATATAACTTTATATATCTGAATAGAACAATCTCCCTCATTTTGGTGGTTCTGAGTGAATTTAAGCACATGATGAAAAAATTGCATACTCCCTCATAATGTTGGACGTATTCTGAGTTGCTTCAATCTTCTTTTTAAGACTTGCTTGTAATTAAGTATGTAAAGAAGATAGTACAACACAATGTTGTACTCAAAATATGAATAACAAACTTTTCATTAATGTTGAGAAAATTACAAAGATTGCTTACAATCAAAAACTAGCTATTCTATGCTACATATAAAAACTTTCCTACAAAATTTTCATCAGTCTTTGATTTTTAAAACATCATATTCTGGCCTCTTTTGTTCCCCACTTTGAGTATCAATGTCCATGGCGCTTGAAGTGGATGCTGAAGTCATACACCTCTCCCAAACTTCCTTAAAGCCGTGCTTATCTTTCTCCCTCCACTCAGTGCCAACAAGATGAGCAACGATCTTCTTCTTATCAAGAGCAAAGCGTTGGATGTATTATTGAATAGCTGCTGCATTTTCTTGGAGAGGAGGAAGAATTTGCTGAATCAACCTTGCAACCTTGTTGGAGACAAAAGGAAAGATGCTTTCAAGAATGACTTAGAGAGCTTTCTGATTCTAGATCCATTAAGAATTAAGCCCATTTTCCAGATGCTAGAGGAAAAGAACCATCTCACTATCATGAGAGCAGAAGAAGTTGAGAGATAGATCACCAACATTTGCACTCAAATCATCAATGCCCTTTTCAAGATTTTGAGACTCCTGCTTGCTTGGAAATCATCATATCTCTAGCTTCATTAAAGGTCGTAGCTAGTCTAGCATTGGCTTTAGTGTTCTCATCAGCAATATCATTAGTGGCTTCATTCTTCTGGGCAAAGGTGACATCAGTGATCTTTTGAGTAGTGCTATCAATAGCCTTAAGTACCTCTGACTTAATCTCTCTCCTTGAATCCTTAATAGCCTTGATGATCTCAACTCTAAATTCAGTCAAGAATTTCATTACCTCCCCAAGGCTATCTTGAATTTTCCCTTACTGCCATAAACAAAGGACATTCTGCTTCCTCAGCTCCTTGATTTCCTCCTTCAACCCCGTAGAGTACTCAGTCTAGCTTTTCTCAATGGGAGTCCCCAATGCTGAAATTACATCAACTATCTGCCACTGGAACTCTTTCCTTTACCCTGCCACTTCATCATACACCCTCTCCAGACCTCTCTCACCAATCCCCAATGTGTTGTTCATTTTTACCAGAGCATCTCTTATGTCAATATAGTTGTCTAGCGTAGTCTCCATAAGTGGTTAAAGGTGCTGAATCAACTCTGAATGAATTTGGCATGGAAGAGGGATCTTGTCAGCTATTTCAATAAAGAACTAAGCTTGTTCAGTGACAAGGGCAACACTTGTAGCAAGCTGGTGATTAAAGGGTATAGACTTGATGTCCACTACTGAATTGTTCAATCTCATAGCCATTGTCAACAGATCATCCAAAGTCTTGCCCATGTGGTGGATAGAATTGACAAGATCCTCATTGAAGCACCTTCTCTTATAGTAGCTTCTCCTATCAACCATCCTTTGTTGCTGAGGGATTCATCACCTTCAATCCTTTCAGAGAGAGGTCTCTAAACTATAGTAAGTGCACCTGATGGATCGGATACAACTCTTATCTCAGCAAGATTTTAAGTGGGTTGCTAGACTTGAGTTGGCTTTAATTTGGCTTTAATTTCCTTAGTGCCTTCTACTATTTTCATCTCATCATCCTCATTTACTTCCTCGACAGTCACCTATTCTTTCTTCTTTACCTCCTACTTCTTCTCTTCCTCTTTCTCCTTCTCTTCCTCTTTCTCTTCTTCCTACTTCCTTATTTCTTTTGGTGTAATGTTCAGTAAATACGGATCTCGTCATTTTGATAAACTCAACAGTAGGATCTACTTCTGATGATTTGATACCCTACTCCACAACTACAGTCCTCTACTCTTCCTCCTTCTTTAGTGCTGCTAGGAACAAATCTTCATCTATCAGATTCTTTTTTAGAAGAGATTTCCCAGCCACTTCTTCCACCTTCTCTTCTGACTTTGAGGCAAGTTCATTGACCACCTCTTGAGCAATTGAAGCAGAAACTTCAAGAGGATTCTAAATCCTGGGAGATGAAGTATCCTCTGAAGTTTCAGGCTTGTATTTAGGCATTTAAAAAGGAGATAAGAATAGATGAGAGAGATCAAAGATTGTTGTTTGTTGATTCAAGGGCGGAGACTTTGGTTTTTCATCTAATGTCCCTTCTTTGGAACATTGAATTCAGTTGGTTTTCCCACCTTAGGAGGAGGAGATGAGGGTTTTAAGGGAAGAGCTCCCATTGGCATATCGAAATCAACTGAAGTTCATTCCAAAAAGTCTCCACTCACCTCATTTGAGTCCTTCCCCTCCTTTGAGGTACTCTTTTCCTTCATCTTCTCTCTTAACTCCTTCGGAGTAGGAGTTCTTTTTCCTTCATCGGCAGCCTTTGCCTCTGCTTCAGCCACAACTAATTTTATTCCATCCCCTTTCCCAGATTCTAAGAATGCCTCTATCAAGTTTTAATTCATGGCTTGATCATATCGACCTTCTCCGGATCATCCTTTGAGATCACTGTCTCCCCATAAGTCTTTGCTTTCTTTCTCTTCTCTTTTTCCTCCTTCTTTGCCTCAACCGCTTCTTCTTCCTCATCCTCATTAGGAATCACCATGTTGGGATCAAATTCTCCCCTCTTTCTCTTTGTTAAAATGCTGATGGGTTACTTGTCATCCTTCATTAGAACATGATCTCTTATAAAATAATGTCTAATGTTAACATACTTCATTCTACTATGTTGAATGGGATTCTTTGATAAATCAATTACACTTTTATTATCATAGAGAATCTCAATACATTCTGACTTGATTTCATAGTTTTCAAGTTGTTGTTTGATCTAGAGGACTTACGCAACACAACTTCTAGCAGCCATGTATTCAGTTTCTATAGTGGACAATGCTATAGAGGTTTGTTTCTTGTTGTACCAAGAAATAATTTTATTTCTAAGAAAGTGGCATCCTCCAGTAGTGATTTTTCTCTCTAGCTTATCTCTACCATAATCAGCGTCAGTGAACCCCTTTAAGGAGAAATCTCCATTACTTGGGTACTATAATCTAGCTTCTATGGTTCCAATGAGATATCTCAAGAATCTCTTAACTGCACTCAGATGAGACTCCCTTGGATCACTTTGATATCTAGCATAGTAACACACCGTATAATGAATGTCAGGTCTGCTTGCTGTAAGATAAAGAAGGGATCCAATCATCCCTTTTAACAACTTCTGGTCCACTTTCTTTCCTTCTGAATCTTTTTTGAGATTGGTATTTGATGCCATTAGAATTGACATTTCTTTACCATCTTCCATTCTAAACTTCTTCAGAATCTCCTTGGTATATTTTGATTGATTGATGAATATACCATTTGAGCTTTACTTGATTTGAAGTCTAAGAAAGAAGGTTAATTCTCTCATCATTGACATCTCAAATTCATTCTTCATTTGTGAGCTAAACTGCTTGCATAATTTATCATCAGTAGCTCCGAATATGATATCATCAACATATATTTGTACAAGGAGAATATCCTTATTTCTCCTTTTGATGAACAATGTTGTGTCCGTCTTTGTATCTTTTTGAAATTATAAAGCTTGTCAATCTTTCATACCAAGCTCTAGGGGTTTGCTTAAGATCATACAGATCTTTCTTTGGTTTAAACACATGACTAGGGTGTTTAAAATCTTCAAATCCCGGTGGTTGCTTGACATATACTTCTTCTGCAATGACTCCATTTAGAAACGCACTTTTGAGCCGAACACGAACTCAATTTTGTGCTCAACTTATAACTCGGCTCGGCTCGTGTTCGTATACGGCTCAGCCCATTTAAAATCCTACGTCGTATGACATTTCCCAAATCGTTGCCTCCACAAACCTCGCAGGAATATGGATTGCAACGTGTAATAAATAAATGTTGTTAGAGGCATTAAAACAAAATATATAATACCATATTTCACTATGTACAACTTATATATTGCAATAATGAATATGTCAAATGGTATAAAAATATTGTCAAACCTTTTACCCAAAATTGATATGTATTGTGTAGGGAAAAAGATTTCAATTTTCTTAAGATAATTATTTGTTGTTAACTTGTCAATTTGTCTCCTACAATACACTTGCAACCGTAAACAAATTTTAACCGTGTGAAAAGAAATTCATAAGAACTTAGAACTATGGATTATTTTCAATGTAACAAACAAATATGCACACGTTAGATCTTCTTAAAAGTAAGAACATCTCCAATAGATTGATTATTTTACAATTTTCTTGACACATAAGCATATATACAATTGAAGTAAAAAAATAATTTTATAATAGATCTTTTGTTCACTCTTTTCAATATGACGTATCATCATTAACTGTGAATATTGTCTATTTAGGTAATCAAATAAAAAAACTGAATAATGAATTCAATAATATTTTAATAATAAAAGATATTATTTAGTTAATTAATTTTCTCTTTATGTTATTATTTTATTTTTAGAAAACATTCAAACTCAAACAAACAATTTATTATTGTAATTAATTTAATATGTCTTTTCTATCTTAAAAACTCATGAATTTGGAAATCTATTCTACACGCCCACTTATTCATAAGCCACGGTCTATTTAGGATGCTCTAAAAGAGCTTAAAAGTTGCTAGTTTGAAAGCTACAATATAGGGTATATATACATATATAAAGTATTAACAAGGGCTTAGTTAGGTTTAATGGACACTAAAGCTATTAATCACAACTTAATAGTGACTTAATCTAATCACTAACTTTGGACTATTGGCCACACCTCCCTTTTAAAGTGGTGCAAGAAGGTGGGGGTCCTGTGTTCGAGTCCCAAGTTCCTAAAAAATTTAAAGCACTTGGTATAAATTGTTGGGAATATGAGATTACTTTGATAAATTCGAAGTCGTGATAAACAATATCAGATTGAAACTATTTTGGTGATTCTACCAAATTTTCAATATGATAAAATCAAAATTTTTAAACTAGAACTCCAAAAGCGAAAATATTGTGAAGTTTTCAAACCAACCTGATGTATGATCAATTTTAGGTATTTATATTTGTCCAAGTGACATGTCCAAAAGACAATTTTCGGGCAAGAAACATGTCCAAAAGACAAGAATTTTCGAGCAAAGGGACATGTCCAAAAGATACGAATTTTCAGGATTTTTACACTGAAATTTTTATACGAAAATAAAAATTTCCCTTCGGGCATACAAGCTGTCCCGGTCGGGGCGCTGCCCCTAGACTCCACCAGGGGTTGTTGCCCTTGGAACCCCACTACCAGGGGCGCTGCCCTTGGACCCTTAGATCGTGATGGAACCCGAACAAGCATGCAATTTGTACTCTCCTGATGATAAGTGTATACTTATACTTATTATCTTGATATTTTTACTAATAAAACGATATGGTTTAGAGTCGTTTTATACTTCATATAAAAGATTTCTCGTGGTATGTAGTTATTTTTTATACAAGTGCAGAAACTAGGTGAATCTTGGGAGTGAAATGATTAAAGATGGAATTCTATGCAAAATGAGTGAAAAAGGTGCAAAAAGTTGCATGGAATGCAAGAATTGGCTTAGGATCGAAGTTGTCAAAGATCGGTAGAGTTGTAAAGAAGAATCATGAAGAAAAGTATAAGTCACAGCCATGTTACGATCATGATTTCTCTTTGCGATTGGCTAAATCAAGCCCGCAACTACTTATTGCGATCGGGACTTATCATTCTTGACAAGCAGTTACTTACCAACTCACATTCATGATCGCGACATATATGTCACACTCGCGAATCGGTACGGGTTTAACTAACTCTTCTCAACTTCCAACTGTTGGATAAGAACGATCAACTATCATCAACCGCCATCAACTATCAGACGAAAAGACACCTCTTGGAGACAATGAACCACGAAAAGGTGCATTTCCATTGAAGATAAGGATGAAATCTTGCATCTAATCACATGAAGATGATGCAACCTTTCACCAATGGACATGATTGTTCGTTTGGATAAACGCAACCTTTCACACTCTATAAATGGAGGTTCAAATCAACCAATTTCGTGCAATGTATGATGGTGAAAATCGACAGAGCATATGATACATGATAGAGAGTAAAAGTTATATAGATTTCTCTAGTTCAAAGTGTTAGAGAGAAAAGTGTATAAGTGATTCGATTCTTGTTTCAATCACTAGATTTCTCCATAAATTCAAGCGATTGTTGTATGAGTGTAATTGCAAAGCACTTATCAATAAAAGTTTCTGTTCTTCAACATTCATTTATTCAATATTCACAAAGAATAGCATCCTAGCGGAGGTTCTATACGAGTCAAGACTGAATTCAAAGTAGATGAAAGAATTGCGGGAATTGATGACTCCCATTAAAGAGTGAATACGGTTTGATCAACTTTAGCTTTCACTTGCATACTTTACAACTTTATTTTTTTTCTACTTATACTTTCTAGTTCGAAGTTTATGATATATCTATATGTCATAATGAGTATTTCGTCTTGCGTCACTTTTATCAATAAAGTTATATACTTTCAAGTTAACTTTAAGAGTAGTTTCGGGGTTAACAAGATTGTGTATAATCACTGGATCTGTGATTATAAGGCTGTTTAGTGATCCAACATTTTTGGAGTGGTAACTTGCTAAATATGGCTATGTGAGAGCGACCCGTACTAAGCATAGTATTATTGTTATCCAGGTTTTTATAAGTGTCATAATTCGTTTACCCTAGATTTAGAAAAGTCATTTCATGTATTGCTCTGC
>CATIWQ010153412.1:0-10361 GCA_949673415.1 Euphorbia schlechtendalii
ATGTAAAAAGAAATTAAAGAAAAATCAAGGAGCACGAAATAAGCATCTCTAGGAACTAGAGGCTTACCCTTTCGATGTGAATAAAATTCTGTATATCCGTTTGATCCTCAGGAGCATTCCTCATTTGTTTTTTAGTTGGTATTTGTGTGGAAAATAAGTGTTTATTTATCCAAAAGATAATCATACTCGGATACTAAATTTGTTTTAGGCTTGAGAATATTTGAGAATTTTTGTAAAAAGGGTGGAAGAAAAATGACTTGAAAATAATAAAATTCGGGATCCAAATATAATCAAAGAACCTTAAAAGAAATGTAGAAAAAGTTAAAATTATTTCTCTAGAAAAATATTACTTTACTGTGTAAAAATTTCTCCGTCGTTGTCGAGAGAAAACAATTTTTTTGTGAATTTTTTCCTGGTTCCCTTTTCCACAGAAAATTCCCCCTATTTATAGGCAGAATTTTTCCGGTCTTATTTAATAGTAATAATATTATTTCCTTTTTTTCATTTTGTATTTGGACCATATTGTGGTACTATGCAAGCACCATTTTTATTTCCTATCTATATTTATCTCTTTCCTTTTTTATTATAATTTTTCCATTTCTTTTATTTCCTTTCTTTTTTTATTCCTTTTCTTTTTATTTCCTTTTTCATTTTTTTATTTTTTCCATATATATATGTGTGTGTTTTCTTTAAAAAAAATTAAAAAGAAAATTTTTAATCCAAATGGCGGCTATTTGGCCTTGGCGAGCTCAGCAGTTGGGCTCACCAGAAACCCCTTTATAGTTGGAATTCAAAATGAATTCCCCCCATAAATAGAGGGGCTTTTTTTAGATTTTAGGGATCGAAAATAGATGGAAAAGTTTCAAAAAAAAAAAGTCTTCTCTCGACAACGACGGATCCAAAACATGTTTGGATCCCGAATTTTATTATTTTCAAATTCTTTTTATTCTATTTTTATCCACAAAAATCCTCAGAGATTTTCGGGCCTAAAACAAGTTTAGTGCCCGAGTATGATTATCTTTTGGATAAATAAACACTTATTTTCTACCCAAACACCAACTAAAAAACTGAACGATGAACGCTCCTAGGGATCAAACGGATATGAGTGAATTCACACCGAAAGGGTAAGCCTTTCAGTTCCTAGATTTGCTTATTTCATGCTCCTTGATTTTTCTTAATTTCTTCCTTATATGTGGACCTAGAGATTATTTTATTTTATTACTTTGTAAATTTTGTTGTAATATTTATCCTTCTTTTTTATTTATGAAAATTCATGTTAGATTACCCCAACGAAGGGAATTAGAAATATTCTCGGATAACAGACCTCACATTTTGGCATGTGATTATTTTCAATAAATAAAAATGACCAACATATTTGTGAAAAAAATGAATCTTTTTATTTTAAAATAAGAATTTTTAACCGTCAATATTTTAACTAGGTCACACGAGCCTTCTCAAAATTAAATCGAACATACATGCAAATATTGTACAATATTTTGTGCTAACAGTTGTGGATGCTGGTTAGATGTATCTTTAGGTTTTATTTTCCTTCGGGTGTTGCATTTTAAATATTTTGACGAAAATTGTAATTAATAGATTAGGCAGGTGGTTGCATCCCCCACGTTTTGTCATTTATTAGTTTATTTTTCCGCATTTATTTACTGCTTTATGTATGGTTTTCTGCTTTCCGCATGAGCTTTAAATCATACAGTATAACTCAAAAAATGACATAAGTGTGAATATGCACAATTAAGAAATACGGTTTTCTATAGATGTAATTTAATGTGATTCAATAAGAAATAAGCAACTTATTCCGAACACGAATTTCTGTGTCTTAGTGGGCCATTCCCAGAACGGTAAGCCTCAAAGGACTCTAATTCCTGGAAAGAGCTAATCCAGGTGGCGACTCTACACTAAGAGATGGTGGATTTGGATTTGACTAATCTAAAAAATATTTTCACTTTCTCAACCAAACCTTCCGAGTCCCCGACCTGGTACTTTTTACTTTTAACTTTAAACACCCCGGTGGACCGCGCCTCTCAATCGTGCGCTCTCGGCCCATCGCTCAGTGTCGTCTGCTCACAGTGGCGATTTCGTTGGAGATTTTTCTAAAAACATGTTTAAAGGTTTTAGATTTTGGATAAGTGCCGAAAATTATTGATTACATTATTCCGTATTTTCTTAATTATGACATAATCCTAATAACGCATTGCAATAGAAGAGATTAGCCTGTAAGTCTAAGGTACCCCTATTACTGTGAAGTTTTCTCTTGTACTAATCTGCCTCCTTAAGAAAAGATAGTACTTGAGCGGGTGGAGCATTTTTTTCCCTATCGCATGTACCTCCCTCGTTAAAACCCATTTGGGGAGAGGCTTGGAGTGTATTTTAGTGCAACAAGAACCTTCTACATCAGCAACCCATTTACAAACCTCATGTAAATAAACCATAGGCATTTTCCCTAGGGTATTACCCAACAAATGACCATGCATTATATTTTCTTGCAGGTACGCTCCTTAGTATCTTCATGGTACTAAGATGAACCAAACATAGGATAGAGACTAGCCAAAAACCCTTTACGTGGGAGTTGTATGGTTGGAAGTTTAGACGTTGCATGCTATGTGCTACGTACTTAATATTGTACAAATGTCATGCTAACCATGAATTTTAGTGCAGACTCGAATGCACACACTCATAATGTTAACATAGCATTTTCTCATCATCATGATACTAAATCGGTGTCACATATACTTAAGATTAGATGACTCCCGAGATTGTGTCACCCTAAGATAACATGAACAAATTAGAATCATGAAGCATCATTCACTCCAATTTGCATGATGTCCACTTGACATCCGACACTTAGGCCACAAGGGGCAATAATATATCCCACGTATTACCTATTAGATGTCCACTCGACATCCAACTCATAGCCCAAATGGGGTAAATAGCTACTCAAACCATTTTTCCTACATCACGTGATGTCCTTGTTGACATCTGAAACTAAGCCCACATGGGGAAAACTTATTTCAAAAACCTTACATTACCAAATCTTCAAGGGTGTACACTTAATACCCGAGCCATCCACCCACATGGGGCAAAGATTTATGCATCACCATATACCCTCAAATAACGAAGACCACATGGGCATCCAAAACTCTAACCTAATTGGGAAAAATAACCAAATCATTCATTCAATAGCTACATACGGTGGGTTTTTTCATCTTATATTCGTTTTTGTCAAGGTATGTCACACTGCTTACCCAAAATAATTTTAACCTCCTCATTCCATGAGATTTATTCATAGTACAAAATCTCAAAATATTGACCTATTACCTTACGGGTAACTTGGTCACCTCACTTTCACCACTCATATTGCGATGTCACACAGACATCTTACAGATCTCAAATCCAACCCTAGATGTTGGATTTTCATTTCCACTTATTTTTATATTTACCTGAAGACTAACTTGTTTGTTTCAAATGGATTGATAAACACATTATTTATCTCACATCATGGCATGCTAACCCCTTGTGAATGGAGCCATTACATTAAACATCTCACGTGTTTTTCAACTCATGAATCATGTCATGAATCTCAAATGCATGGTCTGATCTTCTACTTGTATATTGAAGGGTGCTTGGAAAAGGCCTACTTACTGCCTGGTCCTCATTTCTCCAATCATGGCCAATCTGGAAGGGGTTCTATACACTAACTTAAGTGAGGACTCGGGTTCCAATTTAGATTCAGTTCAACGTACATCTTTCACGGCCAATCCACAAGAAGAACGTGTCGAGGAGGATCACCCTGTCCTTACGAGATAAAACTCCTAGCAGACACATCAGTCATCAGTGAGCACCGAGATTGCAGCTGCCTTGAATGCCTTTGCAAATAGTGAACAACTAGTACTGCTTATTCGCCAACAAGCCAGGAGAGCTCAGAATGTGGTGTCTAGCCCGGAGGTCACCCTTATCAATGGCAGTCCAACTAGCTGGCCTAAAATAGGGGGACCTCCTACCTCACATGTTATGCACCTAAATCCTACCACCTTTTATCAATTCGGGGTAGGACAAAGTCAGTTGAACCAGGCTCAGATTGGGCAGCCAAAATATAACTTTGCCAATTCTTCTAAGAATCAATTCTTCCTGGGATAAATTAGGCAGCCGGTGTTCGCACTAGGGCCTTTCTACAAAGGAATGACCTAACAGCCCAGTTGGAGTGCATCAATTACCTCACAATTCCAAGCATCTCAAATGCCCAATTTTGCGGCCTTTACCCTGGGGCAATATAGCTCTTATCTCAGTGTAGGGAACGCCATCCTCCAACAACCAGGAATGGAAAAATTATGGCAACAGTTCTTGGCCACTCACGATGGCCATCTCATGATTCCATACCCTGCAACTGATAATCGGGGATAAAGACAGCTTGCCCCCAAACTTCGTAATGTCATAGTTTGAAAAGTAGGTGGGATTTGGTGATCCGTGCACTCACTTAACACATTATCAAAATGGTGATGAGAGTATTAAGGGTCAACGAAGGGATGATAGCTAAGCTCTTTGTTGTCACCTTGGGCCACCCAGTCAACGAATGGTACAGCCACCTTCGCTGGACATAGCTAATGATTGGAATAGCCTTGCTTAGGCTATGATGGGGCATTATGGTTTCAACTCTCAAATGGAAACCACAATGCACCATATGGAGGCTATAAGTTAAGAGTAGGGTGATAGCTTCAAATCTACTATGCACGTTAGATGGCCACACAGTTCAGGCTTCGGGCTCACTTAACTCTATTAGAGATGATAACCAAGCTTCTGCTACCATCATACATGCATAAGTTTGGGCCAGATATCTTTTCGAGCTATTAAGTGTTTCAGAAAATGGATAGAATGGAGCATTTTGAATCCGTGGACATGTCTGGGGGGCATTAGCACCGAAGGATGATGATGTAATAAATTAGCTTTTAGCTACTTTGCCTATACGGCTTTAAAATTTTTTTAAAAAAATTAAATTTTGCTTGCTTGCTTGATATTCTATCGATGATATCACACATTCTCATAAGCATATACATAATGTTTTTAGCACATATGACACATCATGTTATGAAATTAATTTGGGTATAAATGAATTCCCAACAACTACAATAAGTTCAAGTGATTTGACTCTTGAGGGAAAGTGAGAGACAAACATAGATACTTAGATAACGCATAATAGCATATGCCTCATCCTATAAAGATGAAAGATCAACATAAAGATCTCCAAAAACAAAATGTCCACTGACTATTAAATCAATCAATCAAAAGAATGAAGCACGCAAAGATCAAAAGGATCAAAGCTAAAATAAGACCAAAGTGTTAAAAAAGCAAATTGAGGTCAAACAACCTACAACACAAAGAAGGGGTCAGGCTGTTGAGCACATCAACGACTCCATCACAAGGCTCACTACCATTTGTGGGGCAATCAAGCAATGATCGAAGCCCTAGAAAGGCCAAACAACCGGTACAATGTCAAAGACACAAAGAAGGAGTTAGATCATTGAACAAGTCAACAACTCCATCACACTTATGGGTTGATCATTACATTATTAAAGGAATACTCTTGAATGGAAATCGTTCACCCCCGATAGAATCAAGCTATCGAACCTGATCCTCGACATATCACATCTAGTAGAAGTATAATTAAAGGAAACGCTAATGATTAAAATTTATAATCATATACACCTCAAGCTAGCGAAGCAGTATGAGCACTAACCAATTGATCAAAAATGTTAAACAAGACAACTAAAGTCGTGGACATGGACGGTGATCGATCTACCAAATCAACCAAGTCTTGCACAATTTCTATCACGCATAAAAAGAATAAAAAATAAATTTGTAAATAGCCTGTCAATTAGCACTCTACTAGTTAAAAAAAATTAGGGCCTCTTTTCAGAATAGAAAAAGAATAGTCCATTGAGTTGAAAACCCGAAAAGGGCAGCTCAGGCAAAACTTAGGACGTCGAGAGAACCACATTGTTTAGAAACCTGAAAGGGCTAATTGATTGCAGGAGTCAAATCATTTGAAACATTTATTCCCCTGTTAAGTTCATCAATGAATTGTAATTTTTGCTGAACCTTTATGCATATGTGTATCTTGATTGCTTGCATGCTAATAGTAGAACATCGCAAGTAAACATCCAAAAAATGAAAAAAGTAAAAGTAAAAATAAAGAAAAATGAGTCCGCTGGATTGAAAACTGAAAGGGTGGTACAGGCAAAAATTAAGATAAGGTTTAATAGATTGAAAACCCGCAAGGCCGATCTACATAGAAATTAGAACCAAAGAAATATCAAATTCATCATCTCCTCCTCTAAATGGTACATGGCATTATATACCTCGAGCACTTTAGGAAAATGGCTTCCAAGCAATCATCGCCAACACAATGCAGGGTCAATGACTTATCAAGATCATCCTCAGACTAGATCCAAGCTCTGAACTCGAATTTGATTCAATGAACCCATGGTCATCGCTCTAAGGAAGTCATCCATGGAATTCCTAACAAGACAAATCCTAGGGGCAACCATGAACCAGCACAAGAGAAGGCTCTTCAATGAATGAAGCCCACAACACCTACAACAGACGAACATACATCATATGATATATATTGTTCATGCATAAAATCATGTATACATTACATACATATGCATCACATCATTTACAGGTAAAGACGATGCCAAACCGGGGAAACACTATCCCAGTAAACAAGAAACTCCACCTCCACTTGAGGAATCTGCAAACACTAAGAAAGATGATGGCCCACTCAAGCCTAAAGTCAACTCAAGCCTACTTGGGCCCTGTTCAAGCAACATTTCTACATCTCAGAAGCCTCTTAAAGCAACAGAGCGACCTTCCGGACATCCTTGAGTTATTTTATCAAACTCATTCCTTCATCATGTTTTAATTTTTGATTGAAGGGGCAAAAGTTTTTGTTTCGCACAAACTCAATCAAATTATTAAAACATGCATCATAAAATGTATTAACATTATACTTTTTTTTTATTTGTCATAGGAAACATGTCAAAAATTGACCAACGAAACATAACCGAAGAAAGAAACGGTTATCTCAATGGGATCGCCTTCGAAATAGATTCAAGCATCCTACTCTAGCAGTTCCAACGGTCAAAACCAACCGAAGGTCAACTCATATGGGGCACATGATGTTTATATATAAGTATATAAATAATTATAAATATATATATGTATATATATATAATATTTTAAAAAATAAATTTAAAAAAATTTTAAAAAAACTTTGAAGCCAAATGGACATGGATTTCTTTGGCCATTTGGCCTTGGCGTTGGGCTCGCCAGAAACCCCTTTTTAGAGGGAATTCAAAAATGAATTCCCACTATAAATAGATGGGCCTTTTTTTGATTTTAGGGACCGAAAATAGACAGAAAAATTCACAAAAAAATAGTTTTCTCTCGACAAAGACGGAGAAATTTTTACAAAAAAAAAAATTTTTCTAGAGAATTAATTCTGACTTTTTGTACATTTCTATTAAGGTTTCTTTGATTGTATTCTGATTAAAAACATGTTTGGATCCCGAATTTTTTTATTTTCAAATCATTTTTCTTCCATCTTTTTCCAAAAAAATCCTCAGATATTCTCGGGCCTAAAACAAATTTACTGCTTGAGTCTGATTATCTTTTGGGTAAATAAACACTTATTTTCCACACAAATACCAACTAAAAAAATGAATGAGGAATGCTCCCTAGGATCAAACAGATTAGCTGAAGTGAATTCACACTAAAAGGGTAAGCCTTTGAGTTCCTAGAGCTGCTTATTTTGTGCTCCTTGATTTTTCATAATTTCATTTTTATATGTGGACCTAGGGATTATTTTATTTTATTACTTTGTAAATATTGTTGTAATATTTATCCTTCTTCTTTTCTATTTTATGACAATTCATGTTAGAATACCCCAACGAAGGGAATTAGAATTATTCCTGGATAACAGACCTCACATTGAGCCATACGATCATTATCACTAAATAAAAATGACCAACATATTTGTAAGTAAAATGAATCGTTTTATTCTAAAATAAGAATTAACCATCGATATTTTAACTAGGCCACACGAGCTTGCTCAAAATTAAATCGAACATACGTGCAAATATTGTACTATATTTTGTGCTAACAGTTGTAGATGCAGGTTAGATGTATGTTTAGGTTTTATTTTCCTTTGGGTATTGCATTTTAAATATTTTTACATAAATTATAATTAATAGATTAGGCGGGCGGTTACATCCCCCGAGTTTTGTAATTTATTAATTTATTTTTCCGCCTTTATTTACTACTTTATGTATGGTTTTACTACTTTCCACACGCGTTTTAAATCATACATTATAACTCAAAAAATGACATAAGTTCGAATATGCACAATTAAGAAATACGGTTTTCTATAGATGCAATTTAATGTGATTCATTAAGAAATAAGCAACTTATCCTGAACCCGAATCTCTGTATCTTATTGGGCCGTTCCCCGGACGTTAAGCCTCACAGGACTCTAATTCCTAGAAAGAGCTAATCCAGGTGGCGCCTCTACACCAAGAGACTGCGGATTTGGGTTTGACCAATCTAAAAAATGTTTTTGCTTTCACAACCAAACCTTCGGGTCCCCGACTTGGTTATTTTTACTTTCAACATTAAACACCCCGGTGGACCCTACCTCTCAATCGCACCCTCTTGGCCCATCACTCCGTATCATCCGCTAACATCAGCTTCATTAATTAAGAGTATACTTAGTACTCAATTAATTTCACTATCCTAGATAGTTTGCTATTTCCATAATGTTTAAGTACTATGAAGTAATATTTAATTTAGATTCAACAATCTCCCCCATTTTGGACAGATAGCAAACTAGGTAGTAGATGAGATAAATTGATCAAAATAGTTTAAAGATATCAAGAATACCTGGAAAGCGATGTAAGTCTTCCTCATACTGAATGACTTCCCTTAGTCAGCTTGAACTCCCTCATACTGAGTGAGTCTTCTTTAAGCAACTTAGCTCCCACATACTTAGAGGATTTTTTTGAAATTTGGGACTTTGACTTACTTCAGCTTTTCTTCAAGGTTGGTCTCTTTGTATGAGTTCTTGCATCACATTATCAACTCACAGAAAAAGTAAATATACATCATAATAATTTTAAGTTAAGAAGATCTTAACTTGGAAGAATAGAACATATAATTTTTCATCAATAAAATTACTTAGTACATAATTTATGTTCTGAACTAAGGCTACATTCTAAAACTTATTATAAGAACAATCTACTACTAGGTACATGGCTCATTTTCTAGTCTTTGAAGAGCTTCCAATCTTATCTTGATTAGAGGATGACTTAGGAGGATACTGCTATTGATGATGCAGAGAGTGAGGTGGATACTGTGGTCACTTTGGTAGAGATCCCTTGTTAAGATTTGCCGTTCAAAGAGCATCTTAAGCTACCTTCTCTCCCTTTGATATCTCTCCTTTCACAATTTGTTCCAAGCATGCATTAAAGGAGTCAAGAGTAGCTTGGAAGTCCTCTTGCTGGCTAATTATCTTCCAGAAAATCTCTTGCTCCAACTACTACTTGGAGTCAAGAATTCTTGGTCATTGAGTTTGCTGAGAAGGAGGTAGTGACATATAGATAAATGAGCTATCTAATCAAAGCCTTGACATGTGAACTATTGAAAGCATTGTAGTAAAGCTCTGAAGTTTGTTGCAGACAATGCAATCTTCAATTTTTCTTCCATGTCTAGGATCTTCAAGAAAATTGATGACATACATTTTACTATGTAGTCAATGTATTTAGCATTAAGATCTCCAATTGTGACCAATATTCCAATGTTCCTTTACGAATCTTCCTCCTTGGTCTTAATGATATTCAGCTTTGAGTGAATAGTCATACCATTCTGGGTAAAGTGATTCAGGTGGAGGAAGACATGGCGCAAGTAACTTAGGAAAATTTTTCCCATGGCATTAAGTAAAAAATTCTAAGACGTTGAGATCTTTGCATCTGTGTTTTCATTGACCTCTTTACTGAAGTTGTCTATCTTTGAATGTAGAGAGTCAAGATTCACCACAGGCTTCTTATCCATCTTGGTTGAGATCTCAATCAAAAGCTTCAACATGCGATCCTACTTATCATCATGATTCATCAAAAATCTGGAAGTGGTCTCTAAAACATTGGCAATATTATGGCCGATGTCCTTTGTAGTCTTTACTTCTTTGAGAACATTATCAATCTTTTGATCGGTTCTCTTCTTTATTTTGGCTTTCTCTTCGCTGAATTAATGGAGCTATGTAACTTGAGTTTCCATATTGGAACTCAATGAACTCAGTT
>CATIWQ010153450.1:0-15908 GCA_949673415.1 Euphorbia schlechtendalii
CTTGAAATCTTTTGCAACGTGGAATGTGGTACTCACTGCAATAGTCTTTCGCCAAATGAGGTATGAACTTGTTTACCAATTTATACACTTCTGTTGAATTTACCTTGAGGACAAGGCAAAAGTTAAGTGTGGGGGTATGATAAGTGTATAATTCTGAAGAATAATGCAATTCACGCTCGTGACAAGCATTCACGGTCACGACTTGTTCTTCTTCAGAACAGAAGTCTGCCAATCAAAGATTCACGGTCGTGACATATATATCGTGATCGCGACATGGATGGTTTTCTGGTTCTATCTTCTTAACTACCAACCGCAAGATAAACATGATCAACCGCCATCAATCACCAATGAAAAGACACTTATCAAGAGTCAACCAATCATGAAAAGGTGCCTATCCATTGTGGATTATATCAAAGCTTCTCAACCAATCACAATGAGGAGATGCAATCATTCACCAATGGCACAACCCTTCGTTTGGATAGACACAACCCTTCGAACTCTATAAATAGGGCTCCACACTTCACAAATTTCGTGCACCAAAGTGACGCCAAAAAGAGAGGAGAATATTAGAGTGCAATTATAGGGTTACATATAGTGTGTGTAGATAGAGAGTTTGCTACGTTCATAAGCGTAAGAGAGAAAATGTTTAAGTGATTCAAATTCTTATTTCGATCACTAGATTTTCTACATTCTCGAGCGATTATTGTATAAGTGTACTCGCAAATCACTTATCAATAAAAGTTTTCATTCTTCAATATTCATTTGTTCAATATTTGCAAAGAATAACATCCTAGCGGAGGTTCTATACGGGCCGAGACCAAATTCAAAGTAGACGCAGGAATTGCGGGAAATGACTACTCCCATTAAAGAGTGGATACGGTTTGATCAACTTCAGCTTTCACTTGCATACCTTACAACTTTGCTTTGCTTTCTAATTATACTTTCTATTTCGAAGTTTATGATATGTCTATGTGTCATAATGCGTATTTCGTGTTAAGTCTTTTATGTTAATCAAGTTACATGCGTTGGAGTTAATTTTAAGAGTAGTTTCGGGGTTAACAATATCGTGTATAATCAATGGATCTGTGATATAATGTTGTTTTGTGAGCCAACATTTTTTGAATGGTAACTTGCTAAATGTGGCTATGTGAGAGCGACCCGTACTAAGCATAGTATTGTTGTTCAGGTTTACATAATTGTCTTAATTCGTTTGCGCTAGATTTAGAAAAGTTATTTCATGTGTTGCTCTGCGGTGAATAATTGAACATCTAAGTATTTAGAACCGAGTCTGTTAGTTTAGTTTTGTGAATCGTAACATCTTTGTTGAACTTGCATATTTTCCTTGCTATCCTTATTTCATAGGGAAAAATCTATATGTTTAAGTTCTCTAATCTTTCATGCCTATATTTACTCATTTTTCATTCTAACCCTCTTATCCAAAAATATACATTATTTTATTTTATTTTTATTTTATCTTCCTTGTTGATCTTTAGAGCTAGCCCTTCCCTGTGGGATCGATATCTTTTAAAACTACATCGCAACTATATACATGCAGTTATCATCATTTTTCTATTTGATAAGAGGTACTGACAACATCTATATTTTTCGTGAACAAGTTTTTGGCACCATTGATATATAGCCTAATCTTGTGAACAAACTATTAAAACTTATCAGTAGGAAAGTGGCGAACACTCCTCTAACAATCTCAAACCACTCTTTGAAGTTATAAAAATCATATTTTATGTCAACAAGAGGATCAACATCAATGCGAGTATTTTCGTTGGTGATAATATTTCTAGATACCAAGTTACAATACTTAAACATTTTAGAAATAGAAAACTGACTAGGATAGTAAAATTAATTGCGTACTAAGTATACTCTTAATTAATAAAGTTGACTTGAGCTTGTATAAGGCATAACAACTCAGTTTGTTGAGTAATTAATTAAGTTATGTCTTAGAGTGGGAAAAGTTGAGTCTGTGTCGAGTACTACATAGTTTAGAAGAATATCAACTCAACTGTGCTGAGTTAGCTTTTATTAATTAAAAGCTTAATTCCCTGACACTTAGAGAATTAAATGACATCCGTGCTGCTAACATCTTCTATGAGAAATGGAATATTTTTTCGTTGCTTTTCAAGTTAAAAGGCGCTGAAATTAATGAAGTTCCAATGGTCCTCATAATTCAAAAAGGTATCAGCACGGAATGTTGGAGATTCCTCACTAAAGTCCAAGACAAAAAGAATCCTCTGACATGCATTGAATTCTCAGTGTCTCCACACGTCTCTGTAAGCGTCAGCAATATCAACTAATCACAAGACTCCACGTTGCATTTCCCATGCCTATCTCTCAATCCATTTTTCTTGAAGACGAATGAGAATTTGTCAATGAAATTTTATCATGCCTCAATGTTCAAATTTCTATCTCTAAACATCCTAGAATTTATCTCCAATGAGAAAATTCGAAAGATATGAAGAGAAGAGAAATTGAAGAATTGCAAGGAAGAAAAGTTTGCAACGGCTACTTCACAAAGATTCAAGTATAAATAGAAGATAGAAGTAGACATTCAAACTTGGTGAATCACTTCGAATTTCTTTAAGAGCTGAAACTCTGCGCAAATACTCCCAGCTTCAAGAAATTCCAAATTCAAGCAATCAACAAAAAACCATTTCAAATCTGTTTGTATTAGAGAGAATTAATACTTAGATTTAACATTGTAAGGATTCAACATTTTATAAGTTGAATTCAGTCTGCAACTTTCATTTCAAATTTGAGTGTCATTTTGGGAAGGGTACCCAAACTGAGTTGAGTAATAGTTAGAAAGAAGGTACTTTCTGTAAAATCGTGTCTACCCATTGTAAAGGTTGCTCCACCTAAGTAAGGAATGAACACTAGTGGATTTAAGCTTAGAGAAGGAATCCGAGGACTGGAGGTAGGCTCGGGGCCGAACTAGGATAAAATCAGGTGTTGAAGTTCTAAACTTTCGCTCTAGCTTTTATTACGCCCAACTCATTCATCATTCTTTCTTTCATGAAGTGTTTTTGCTTGAAAAATCAATCCAAGATGAGTAGAGTACTCAGCGAGAGATTGAAGATAAACCGTGCCAACGAAGCTGAGCTGTTTATAAGTTTTTTTAACCAACTCAGGACGCATAACTCAGCACACATCTAAAAACTTAACTTGGTTAAATAAATTTTTAAAATTGAAAAAGTAACCCAGATTCGCATTCACCCCCCTCTGCGGTTATTTACAAGCTGTCTAAGGTTTAACAATATTCAACATAGATATAAGATAGAATCTATTTAGACATTAGTATATGTATATGCATTTAATATAAGGTCTTTTATCAAACCCATAATTCCTACTATTTTCTAGACATTCAAATAGCCCCTTTTATTTAAATTTGGAAAAATTTGGTTGAACCAATTTTGCTTAGTAGGTAGCATCCATAGCCACTCATAATGACCCCCACTATCACAGGTTAAGGAACAATAAGACAACCATGGTTGGAACCCATCCATTTGCATCTCTTACAATTGCTAATCCATTTGAGTTCTCTTTCTCGAGATGTGCATACCCAATTATATGACTCCTCAAATGCGTCTCCAATTTGGCATTAGCTCTAATAATATGGACAACTAACCCATTTTGGTTAAGGCTTTAACCCCATCTAGTCTCATGACCAAACACATGTTAAGGGAATGCCTGTTGTATATGTGCTTACCTCCGTTAATAAGGTTCGTATCACGACTTATGGTGGGAAGACTATATAACGCCTTAATATTATTGTGGGGATTTTATTGGTATCTCTGGTCTCACCCTAGTCTAGGTCTTATACGATGAATATGATTATGAAAATAATAATTCCGAGCTATTTGAAATTATTAACTCTAAGGGTACATGCTCGGGATTGGTATATCATAATCATTCCATTATGCCAAGACTTCACATAGCATGCAAAATAAACAAGGTCCATGTTTAAGTCATTGCACCTATGTCTATAAGTTTTAATTTAACAACCTAAACCAAATTTGTAAAATCATATGCGGAATCCAATTCCCATGACTAAGTCATAAAAGTCTCTTGCGTACTTTTGAATCTACTACTGATGGAGATTTCCAGGTAGGAGAGGCCCCCCTAAAAGTGAATGAGAAGCTAAATCCAATCCTTGCCAATTAATCATGCATAGCATAAGGCAAGCTCAGATACCATTGCTGGTTAATCAAGATAGTAATTGAACATGCAAACATTGCAAGATGAAATTTCAAATTTCAAAATAACCTAAACATCTCTTAAGCATGCCATGATTGATATAATCCAAATTAAAAGGTTCCATAGATACTTATAGGTTTATAAAAATTATAAAAGAAACCTAGTATCTAAGTTTAGAACATTATTAATTGATGGGTGCTTCTCTTTCTTTTGGATGTGGCGTTCCCTTAGAGCAATTCAGTAGAACTTCATTAACACGAGCTTCCAAACTAAGATAGCCTCTACGATTGATCCACACGGATCTTCACCAATAAATACCTTGTTGAGGTATAACCCGTTAGTTTATATCAGCTATTAGACCGCTGGAAGTCCAACTTGAAAATATAAACTGAGAAGGCTCACTTCAATTAGAAATAGCCTTCAAAAGAATTATTTGTTGTTTGGAGAAACTTGTGAAGGAAATCGCAAAACAAACGAAGAAAGAGATGTCAAACTCAAAGAGAAAGGTTGAGCTCAAGTGTGGAATAAAGAGGATCTCAAGGCCTATATATAAGGAAAAGGGGGAATGTTACTCCCCCTAAAACATTATGTGGGATGGGAATATTCCAATCCCACATGCTGGTTGGTCGCCCAGGTTACTAGGACCCGCGGGCTAACTCGCTGCTTCCTTCCACCAAGCAAGCCCTAACAGGCTTGCCTTGTTCCGCAAGCTGGGCTTGCTCGTAGCCTGCTTGCGCAGCAGGCCTGCTAGCGCATGGGCTTTCTCCAAGTGCTAGCGGCCTGTGAGCTTTTTAGCTTGCTGGTAGCCGCGCAGGCCCTACTCTGAACATCATGTGTTTGTTTGGGGCCCATTCGCAATGGGAAAAATTCCCTTGCTCCACTCCATGCATTTTTTCCTATTTTGTCTTTATTCCCTTTAATTATTAATTTAATCTACCAATTAATAGTTTTTCCAATGAATTCGACAAACAGACATTCTCGGTATAGTCCAGTCTATAGGTTCTTTACTTAGTCTGAGAAAGACCCAAAGTGTGTGATCTCATAGGATCCCAAAGTTTTGAGCCACTAGAGGTTGAACTAAACTTTGCTTCCCATCCGAAAACCTTTAGGCTCAGTGTTCCAGACTGATATGGAACCTGATAGCTCTAGACGATTAAATGGGCTTTGTAGCAAAGGCGTATGATCCCCTGATACTTGGAACATCACGTGCTTGTGACTTGATCCGGTTCTGTAGTATTAACCAATACAATATACTCCTTCCATCAGGTTAAGTACCATCTAGTTTATTGAGCTCGTATTAAGTGACAGCTCATGTAATAGTCGTAGTTATTTTGGAATTAAACTTATTCACGAAGAACACTACTCGACCATTATGTATCAAGATTGACTAGAAACCCGTTCTGTCAATATTATACTCTAATCAAAGGTTTATGAGTTTGTCACTTCAACAAGGGTCCATAGGGTACATCTCCCACTATATCACTATATCAGGAGTGATGGATCCCATCTTGACTCCTCGGCTTACCAACATGTGATCATCACTATACCCGTGATCACCCGTATCATCCTGATCGCCATGCTATGAATAAGTATGACCCAAAGTATAGTAACTCCTACACAAGGTAACCGGTATATCAAGTCTGAGGATAATTGTACTACTACTATAATAAGACATAACGCCAACACATGGATATAGTTATTTCCAATTGTCTATCTTATAGCGGTTTCCAATGTATTACCCGAATACATTCATGTGTTAACTCAAGGTACCACCTTCAGCTTGTGAGATCGGCTACTTGGATCTAATCCAAGGAGTAAGCCTACACATGCTAATCTATCCATTCTATTGATGTCTACTCTCAATGAAACTATGACTAGGGATATTTAGACTATTCATAGTAACACTTATGTGTAGTTCTAACACCACATAGCTCCCACTTTGTCCTTGCACTTTTAAGCTATGAAGTAGTCACGAATTTTGTCTCATCAATGCCCATATTCATATTTAATATTATACATACATGATACCAGCGAGATACATAAATTAAAAGCACTGATAAGCAATAAAGATGCCTTAATTACTATTAATAATAATCCAAAACCATTTGTACATTATAGCTAATAAAGATATATTACCCTAATTGCCTCTAGGGCATATATCATGTCTAACAAGATGATGGGTTTAAAGAAAGGTTTGGTTCAAAAGTTTATACCTTTTAAGAAGTGGAAGTTAGTTTAGATTTTACAAAAGAAGGGATCATGGCAGTTTCAAGGTTAGGAGGAGGAGATAAAGAATCTTGTGGTTGAATAGAAGAGGAAGGAGTTTAGTCAAGAGAATTTATAGGTTGTTGATTTTGAGGAGGAGAATTTACAATAGGAATTTAGGAATTTACATGAGTAGGAATTGAAGGATTTATAGGATAGGTAGATTTTTCAGGATTTACAAAAGAAATGAGGGAAGGATTTAAAGGAACCTGTACGTTCGCTGTTTAACCCCAAGGATGGTCAGCCTCAGGTAACTTAGCTTTAGTAGGAACGGACTCAAGATGAGTGAAAATTTGGCTTGGGATGCTTGACTTAGGAAGATTAGACTCTTCCTGATCGATGATTTCCACATCATCTACATCCTCCTCATCGTTGCTCAACACTTGAATATTTCACTTAACTGGGCGAGAAGTGGCAGAATGCTTGCATTGAGTGCCCCTTGCTTTGGTAAGGATATCTTCCACATGGGCTGGAGCCTTAGATTTGGTAGTTTCAGGGTCCTCTTTACCTTTCTTAAAGTTCTCTTATCTTTCACCATCTTCGGTTACCTCAAGCTTACATTTTCTTTGGAGTAGGGTCTCCTCTTGCTCCCTAGTATCTTCTTCTTCGTCAGCCCTCTATCTTGCCTCAGCTTCCCTCTGAGCACGAGTTTTAAGTTTGAGCTTATTTCTTTATCTAGCTTGAGGTTGGGTAAGCGTATCTCTTACCCTTTGTTTTGCTAGGCTGGCTTTAGCTCTTTGAGAGCCAGCTTTAGCTTTGGGAGATGAAGTTGTAGCCATTGTGGGGATCTGCTCCAGTTGAGCAGTCAAAGGCACATCTTCAGCGGTTTCTTCACTAGACCCTTCCCAATCCACAATAAACCCATCTTCATCTTCCTTCAGCACAACTTCAGGGAATATTGTTAGCTCCACCCTCACCTTCTTTAGCTTCAGATCTTAGGCCTTAGTATAGCGGGTGTGAACCTGCTTATTCTTTTTCCTGCTGAAGTGAGTCATATCCAGTACCTTCTTCATAGGAATTACTATTTCTCCCATCCATTAAATGGAGCGATGTCAAATCTCACTACCTTCATTAGATTAGTGATAAGGTAACCGTAATGGTAGATGGTAGTAACTTTGGTTAAGTGATGCATAATCAACACTAGCCAGTTCAGTTTCTTACCTTGTACCATATGATAGACCACACACCTCTCAAAATAGGTGCAACTGCTCAATGACCTTGTCTTGGGTAAGATCAACTTCATGAGCAACTCGTTACAAGGTCTCACCTCCCAACTCATCCATGATGCTACAATTTCACTAGAGCCATAGTTAGGTGGGAATTCCCAATCATGTGGGATAACTACTTTCTCCTCATCTCTAGTCATCCTCAGCTTCGTGTCTTTTAAAGGCATGTTCATAAGGCTAAACACCAACTCCACATAGATGAGATATAAGACGTTGAATTCTACTAGAAGAACATCATCATAACCCTGGATGGTGTAGAAGCTGAGTAGAAGCCTTTTATCAGACTTTTGATAGCAGGACCTTCAAGCAACAGGAATTGGCTAAGGTTTTGTTGCTTTATCACCTTGTGCATGAAATTATTTAGCAGAAGGCTTTCATAGTTAACCTCAAACACTGGATTGAAGTCCAAATCCTCAACCCATTCACTTTGGTAAAAATTTCTCCATAGGGGAAAGTGAGTCTCTACAGTGTTCCGTCGATGTGCACGTATATCTTCTTCTTAGATTCTCCTTGAAGCTTAAGAGTCCTTTTGGTGTTCGCCATTACAATTGTGAGAAATTTGAGAGTAGAGAGAAAATTAAGGATCTTTGCAGTTGAAGGGATTTGAATTTTAGAAAGTAAGTAACCTCTCTCTTCATCACATCACAGCTTTTATAGGCAATCTTCAACTTGCAAAGATATGTGGCACTCTCAGAATTTATCAAAATCAACTCTGAGATTAACACTTAATTAACCGACATAGTAAAATGGTGTATTTAACAATGTAGAACCCAAGTTAATAGTATCTCACAGTACTTTAATGTTTTGGAAATAGCAAACTGACTAGGATAGTGAAATTAATTGAGCACTAAGTATACTCTTAATTAATGAAGTAAACTAGAGTTTGTTTAAGGGAAAACAAGTCAGTTTGCTGAGTAATTAATTAAGATACGGCCTAGAGTAGGAAAAGCTGAGTCTGTACTGAGTTAGCTATTAGTTATTAATAGATGCTTCCTTTGACACGTAGAGAATTAAAAGACACATGTGCTACTAACGAATTCCGTGAGAGACGTAATATTCTTTAGTCACTTTTCAGGTTAAAAAGCATTGAAATTAAGGAAGATTTCTAGTGGTACTCACAAGATAAAAGGCGTCAGTGTGGAGTGTCAGGATTGCCTCACTAAAGTCCAAGATAAAAGGAATTTCTTACATGCACCATTTCTCAGTGTCTCCACGCGACTCTGCCAACGTCAGCAATATCAACCAATCTAAAGATTCCACGTTGCATTATCGCGCGCCTCTCTCAAACCATATTGCTTGAAGATAAATGGGATTTTGTAAATGAATTTTATCATGCCTCAACATTCCAATTCCTATCTCTAAATGTCCTGGAATCTATCTCCAACAGGAAGATTCGAAAGATATGAAGAGAAGAGAAATTAAAGATCAGCGACCTCGAAAAGTTTGCAATGGCTACTTCTCAAAGCTTCAAGTATAAATAGAAGATTGAAGCAAACGTTGAAACTTGGTGAATCACCTTGAATTTCATTTAGGGCTGAAACTCTGCAAAATTACTCCTAGCTTTAAGAAATTCCAAACTCAAGCAATCAGCGAACATCAATTTCAGATTTATTTGTAATAGAGAGAAATACTTAGATTTAACATTGTAAGGATTCAACGTTTTTATAAGTTGAATTTAGTTAATAATGTTTTATTCAAATCTGAGTGTCAGTTGGGAAGGGTACCCAAACTGAGTTGAGTGGTCATCAGAAAGGAAGGTACTTTCTGTAAAAGTGTGTCTACCCTCTGTAAAGGCTTCTTCGCCTAAGTAAGGAATGAACACTAGTGGATTAAAGCTCGAAAAGGGTATCTGGGGACTGGAGGTAGGCTCGGGGCCGAACTAGGATAAAATTTAGGTGTTGGAGTTCTGAACTTGTGCTTTTTGCTTATACTATGTCTTGCTCATACATCATTTTATCTTTGTTTAGTGACTTGCTTGAAAAACCAATCCTAAGCTGAGTAGAATACTCAATAACAAATTATAGATAAATTGTGCCAGCAAAGCTGAGCAGTTTATACAGTTTTTATATTGCAACTCAGCATGCATATAAAAACTTAACTTGGCGAAATAGAATTTTATAAATCTAAAAAAGTAACCAAGATTCACATTGCTCAACATTTAAACTAATCTTCTTCGAGTCAAGATCAATAAATGGCTTACAACAACCATGATTCTAATTCCGATCAGGTAGTTCTCCTTAAAGAGGGAATGTCTGTTACAAAACTACCCTTGTTTGATGGTAATCAGTATACTTTTTGGAAAAATCGCATGAAAAACTTCATCCAATCACAAAGCATGCAGGCTTGGCTCGCTATTGAGCTTGGCCCTAGAGTTCCCATAGTTGTGAGGAACGGAGTTCATGTTCCGGTAGATCCAAAGGACTACGATGATGGTGATCTGAGGCTTCTCAAAGAGAATGTCACAGTGATTAATTACTTACACTATGTGCTAGATCTTACTGAGTTTAATAGGGTCTCAGAATGCGACACAACACAAGAAATCTGGAAGAAACTGGAGATTACCTATGAGGGGACCGACAAGTTCAAGGAGTCAAAGATTAATCGCATGCTGAGGGAGTATGAGATGTTCTCCATGGGTGCTAGCGAGGGTATTCAGAGCATGAATACCAGGTTCATCAACATCATTAATGAACTGAAGAGATTGGGGAAGGAGTTCACTGAAGAGGAGCTCATAAAGAAGATTCTATGCACTCTTACTCTAGAGTGGGATTCCAAGAAGAGAGCTATCGAGGAGGCTCATGACCTGAAGACCTATCGAGATGATGAGTTGATAGGCACCTTGGTGACTCATGAGATGTCTCTGAAGAAGTATTCTAATGACTCCAAGAGGAGTCAAGGTAAGGAAAGAGAGGGTAAAGCCATTGTCCTTATAGCTGATTCATCTTATGAGTCTACCAACTGTGACTCTGATGAGAAAATGGCCATTTAAACTAGTCGTTTTAAATGCTTCATTAAGAAGGATGGGAAGTTCAAGAATATGAAGTTTCTCGCTAAAACCAAGTCAACTCAACACCTGTATGGAGCTGAGGAAGGACCCAAGAAGGAGCACATCAAAGATATCAAATGCTTTGGCTATGAAGAAAAAGGCCATATCCAGTCCAGCTGTCCTAAGGCAAAGAAGGACATATTCAAGAAGAGGTTCTCTAAGAAAAATGAGGCACTTGCTACCACCTAGACGAATCAGAAGAATCCTCATCATTTGATGAGGAAGCAAATAATTCAGCCAACCTCTGTCTAATGGTTATTAAAGATCAAAGGGGCGAAGGCTCAGCATCTACCTCAGGTAGAGATCAATCCGCTGTAGACTCTGAAGCTGAGTGTAATAAGGGAAAGGCTCCTGAAGTTGAGGTACATCCTAAAATTCCCTTATCTATGGAAGAGTTCACTCAGGCTCTCTTTGATATTATGAAACTGACTTATAAGTCGATGAAGAACATCAAGGAGCTAGTGAGGAGAAGTGAAGATTTGGAAGACATTATTGCTTCCTTATCTCTTGATATCCACTTTCTTCAAGAAAAAGCTAAGTATCAAGATTGTGCTAACAGCAAGCTCACTAAGCAATTAGATGAGTTGACTGCAATGGTAACAGCTTTGAAGAAGAAGCAGGATCCTCCTCTAGCCAATAGTCAACCTCTGAATAACCAAACTCGTAATTCTAAGAGGAAGAATTAGTCTAAAAAGAAGAAAGAAAGCCAGCCCAAAGTAAAAACGGCGTGTGGTTTTTACGGAAAAAATGGACATGCCACAATCATGTGTAGGCATAAAATTTGTTATTATGACGAGTATGACTTGTCAAACTTAAGCACTACTAATAAAGGACAACCAAGCTTGAAAGCATGGGTACCTAAGAAAATGCAACTGTTTATAGGTGAGCCTTAGATCCATTGATGATCTAGAATGTGGTATGTGGATAGCGCATGCTCAAGGTATATGATGGGAGAAGAAAGCCAGTTCATCTCATTGGAGTGTAAAAGAAATGGAAGTGTCAGTTTTGGATATAACAAAAAAGGCAAGATTGTGGGATGTGGAACTATTGGTGTCTCTCCTTCAATCAAAGATGTTTCTCTTGTCAAAGGTCTGAAGTTCAACTTGCTTAATGTAGCCCAGCACTGTTACAAAGGTATAAAGGTAACATTTAACTCAACAGGATGCTTAGTAATTGACTGTAAGACTGATTCTACTATTCTCTTTGCTCCTCAAATCAATAATATATATATGATTGATTTATCCCTAGGCTCCACTAATGTGTGTCTTGTATCTAAGGAGGATAATTCATGGCTTTATGGAAAAAAAGTAATTGGTTGTAGGGTTACCTAGCATCAGCTTTGAAAAGGATAAACTATGCTCAGCTTTCCAAATGGGTAAGCAAGTTAAGAAATCTTTTAAGTCAATTAATCACGCAGTAACTAAGCGACCATTGGAGGTCCTCCACCTGGATCTTTTCGGCCTAGTTTAGCTAATGAGCATGGGTGGTAAGATATTTTCATTTGTGGTTGTTCGTGACTTCACGAGATTCACTTGGGTAGTTGTGAGCACGGGATTTTATACCAGCTCGCCCGTTCAATGATGATGGCTTTTCGGGATATTTATCCTTGAATCACACGATAGTCGACCATCTGACGATCTTCAAATGGGAGTCTTCCTCGTCGCTGAATTTAAAAGGACTTTAATTGAGAAAATTAACTAAAAAATATAAAAAAATACACAAAAAAAATTCGAAAATGCAACCGAATGTCAGATCCGGAGCCCGCGTCGCCTATACTTGATGAGGCACGGCTCGGCAGAGGGCTAGCCAACCTCGCCAAGGGCCTGGCGAGGCTCGCCAAACCTTGGCGAGCCTCCCTAGGTAGTCTGGTGAACTCGCCAGACTTCCTAGCAAGTTGGCCAGGCTTCCTAGCGAGGCTTCCTCGCCAAGATTTCTAGCAAGGCCTCACCAGGAATCTGGCGAGGCCTCGTCGAAAAAACTTGCCTTTTTGGATTTTTAGGGTTTTTTTCTATAAATAGTCAGACCTTTTTAGATTGAAGGGGGCTGGAAAATTGAGAGAAAAAATCCTCTCTTTCAGATAAAAAAATATACAAACATTATTTCTTACTTTCTTCTAATTTTTTCTCGGATCCAAAACACTTTTAGATCCCAAATCTCTTCATCTTTTAATCAATTTTCTTCATCTTTTCTTCTAAAATCCTCAGATATTCTCGGGTCTAAAACAAATTTAGAACCCGAGTCTGATTATCTTTTGGATAAATAAACACTTTATTTTCCAAACAAACAATTATTTTTTCACATTAAACTGCAATTAAACCAAAACAAATGAGGAACGCTCCCAGGGATCGAACGGATACGCCGAAGTGGATTCATACCGAAAGAGTAAGCCTCTGAGTACCTAGAGTTGCTTTATCTCGTGTTTCCGATATTGTTCTACATGTGAACCTAGGAATATTTTTATTTCTTTTATTATGTAAATAATGTTGTAACCTCTCCTTCATCTTTATTTCTTTCTTTAATTTTTTTTTGTTAGAATACCCCAACGAAGGGAATTAAAATTATTCCCGGATAACAGACCTCACCTTATGCCATGTGATCAATTTCACTAAAAAAATTGATCAACATACGTGTAAATAAAAATGAACCAATTTTTATTTAAAATAACAACTTTAAAATTGTCGGTGTTTTAATTAGGCCACACGGGGCCTCGATAAAATCAAATCAAACATATGTGATATCCCTTGTGCTAAACTTTATGGATGCAGGTTAGATGTATGTTTAGGATTTTATTTTTCCTTCGGGTATTGCACATATTTTACGGGAAATGTAATTAATAGGTTAGCGGGCGGTTGAATCCCCTGATTTTTGAAAACCTTGTAATTTTTATTTTCCGCATTTACTTACTGTTTTGTGTATGGATTTATTGCTTTTCCAATATGTGAATCATGCATGTAAACTCGAAAAACAACCTAAGCGTGAATATGTGTAACTAAGAGAATACGGTTTTCTATAGATGTAATATAATGTGATCACATAAGAAATAAGCAACTTATCCCGGACCCGAATCTCTGTGTCTTAGTGGGCCGTCCCCCGGATGTTAAGCCTCACAAGACTCTAATTCCTGGAAAGAGCTAATCCAGGTGGTGACTCCACACTAAAAAATGGTGGATTCGGGTTCGAACTGATCTAATACGTTTTCGCTTTTCTCTTTCAACCTTTTTCCCGGGTCTCCGACCCGGTGCAACTTTTTCCAAAACACCCCGATGGACCGCGCTTATGAAATCATGCACTCTCGGCCCACTACTCCGTGTCGCCCGCTCACAATGTCGACTCCGCTGGGGATTTTTCTAAAACTTGTTTTTTCAAAGGTTTTAGATTTTGGATAAGTGCCGAAAATTATTGATCACATTATTCCATTTTCTCTTAATTTTGACATATTCATACTAATGCATTGTAGTAGAAGGGATTAGCCCATAAGTCTAAGGTACCCTTATTATCGCGAAGCTTTCTCTTGTACTAATCTGCCTCCCTAAGAACAGATAGTACTTGAGCGAGTGGAGCACTTGTTTCCATATCGCATGTACCTCCCTTAACCCATTTGGGGAGATGCTTGGAGTGTATTTTAGCGCAACAAGAACCTTCTACATAAAAAATGAAACATATATTAATATTTTTTCAACCTCAATAACTGGATAATGAACGAAACAAGAACTAAAATTAGTAGAATTTGAAGTGATCAACGATGTGAATTCAAGAATTTCCATTTCGAAGAATTTTGTTTAGCGCATGGTATTGACCACAACTTCTCTTCTCCCTATACGCCTCAATAAAATGGGTTTGTAGAAAGGAAAAATAGAACTATAGAACCCAAGTTAATAGTACCTCATAGCACTTAATAGTTTTGGAAATAGTTGTTCCCAAGGTTTTGACTATATTGACTCTGAGGGTTAATATTCTATAATGAAGCCAAAAACCTTATCTCCCACTTTCCTATCGATAAGATAAAAGTTCAAAATACGGACAGGTGTTGTCAATACAGCTTATTTAAATAGAAAAATGGTGACCATTGCAAGTATACAGTTACGATGTAGTTTTAAAAGATATCGATCCCATAGGGAAGGAACTAGCTCTAAAGATCAACAAGAGGAATGAAACAAAGAAAAATAAAATAGTTTGATTTTATTTTGGTAAGCTTGGTTGGTAGATAAATGGGTAAATGAATGGATATATTAGAGTAGAAGGAATCAGTATAGATTAACACTACGAACAAGTATAGCAAAGAAAATATGCAAAGACATCAAGGATATTACGTACACTAGACTACTTTAACATATTCGGTTCTAGATACTCAGATATTCAATTATTCACCATAGAGCAACACGTGAAATGAATTTTCTAAATCTAGTGCAAACGAATTAAGACAATCATATAAACCTAGATAACAATAATAATATGCTTAGTACGGGTCGCTCTCACATATCCACATTTAGCAAGTTACCATTCCAAAAATGTTGGCTTACTGATAAGTGTATAATTACACTTATTATCACATTAATTTTATACAATAAACATTGTAGGTTTAGTCATTTTTATACTTCATATAAAAGATTTCACATGGTATGTAGTTGTTTTTTATACAAATGCAGATAGTAGGTAAATCTTGGGAGTAAAATGAGCTAAAGTGGAATTCTCTGAAAAAAGAGAGAAAAAGGTGCAAAAAGATGCTGTCGAAGCTGTCGAAGATCGGTGAAGTTACAAGAAGAATTCTGAGTAAAACTCAATTCATGGTCACGATACTCATTCGCGGTCACGACTTGTTTACTTCAGAAATAGAAGATTGCCAATCAAAGATTCACAATCGTGACATGTATATCGCGGTCGCGACATGGATCATTTTCTGTTATTATCTTTTTAACTAACAACCGCTAGATAAGCATGATCAACCGCCATCAACTACCAACGAATAGACACCTATCAGGAGTCAACCAATCATGAATAGGTGCCTATCCATTGTGGATTATATCAAAGCTTCTCAAACAATCACAATGAAGAGATGCAAGCTTTCACCAATGGACACAACCCTTCATTTATATAGACGCAACCCTTCAAACTCTATAAATAGGGTTCCAATCCTCTTCAATTTCGTGCATTCAAGAAGTGCA
>CATIWQ010153475.1:0-14016 GCA_949673415.1 Euphorbia schlechtendalii
GCCATAATACTTTGAAATTGATCAATAAAGGATGAGGGTATTAAAGAAAAATCAAAAGAAAGAGAGGATAACCAATGAGTTATGCAAAAGGTGAGGAATGGTACGGAGTAGAAACTACAACCATTCATTGAGTGAAAAAAAGAAAAGAAAGCATAGCACGAAAAATAGGTGCAAAGTACAAATTACTTCAAACATATGCATAAAAGAAAAAAATGAGTGGTATGGAGCATAAAATGCAACCACTGAGAGTGTATTAGCATCCTAGGTTACCTAAAAATGCCTTGAGAGAAATTAATCAAAGGGTGCTTTCTATGTCCTTTATACTTTATACTATGCTTAATAGAAGGTAATATTCGAGTATGCATATAACGCTTATATGAAGATGTGATTCAATTGACTCTCCATTAAGAACAAAGGTATGCAACTAGACTATATAAATTGCACATTACTAATTTGTGGGAAATTTTGAACTTCTACTTGAAATTTTTTGCAACGTGGAATGTGGTACTCACTGCAATAGTCTTTTACCAAATGAGGTACGAACTTGTTTACCAATTATACACTTCTGTTGAATTTACCATGAGGATAAGGCAAAAGTTAAGTGTGGGGGTATGATAAGTGTAATTACACTTAATATCATCATAATTTTACACATTAAACACTATAGTTTAAGTCATTTTTAAACTTCATATAAAAGATTTCACGTGGTATGTAGTTTTTTTTATGCAAATGCAGATACTAGGTAAATCTTGTGAGTAAATTGATCTAAAGTGGAATTCTATGAAAAAAGAGTGAAAAGGAACAAAAAGATGCATGGAACTTAAAGATTTGGCTTAGGATCGAAGTTGTCAAGGATCGATGAAGTTACAAGGAGAATTCTAAAAAAAATGCAATTCACGGTCGCGACAACCATTCACGGTCGTGACTTGTTCTTCTTCAAAACAGAAGTCTACCAATCAAAGATTCACGGTCGCGACTTGTATATCACGATTGCAACTTGGACGGTTTTCTAGATTTATCTTCTTAACTACCAACCGCCAGATAAGCATGATCAACCGCCATCAACTACCAATGAAAAGACACTTATCAGAAGTCAACCAATCATGAAAAGGTGCCTATCCATTGTGGATTAGATTGAAGCTTCTCAATCAATCACAGTGAAGTGATGCAATCATTCACCAATGGACACGACTCTTTGTATGGATAGACGCAACCCTTCGAACTCTATAAATAGGGTTCCAAACCTTACAATTTCATGCATCACAGTGCAGTGGATGTGGCAAGAAGACCAGGGTTACATATAATGTGTGTATAGATAAAGAATTCGCTACGTTCATAAGTGTTAGCGAGAAAATGTTTAAGTGATTCGAATTCTTGTTTCGATCACTAGATTTCTCTATATTCTCGAGCGATTGTTGTATAAGTGTACTTGCAAATCACTTATAAATAAAAGTTTTCATTCTTCAATATTCGTTTGTTCGATATTCGCAAAGAATAGCATCCTAGCGAAGGTTCTGTACGGGCCAAGACCGAATTCAAAGCAGATGCAAGAATTGTGGAAATTGACAACTCCCATTAAAGAGTGGATACGGTTTGATCAACTTTAGCTTTCACTTGCATACCTTACAACTTTTCATTGCTTTCTACTTATACTTTCTATTTCGAAGTTTATGATATGTCTATGTGTCATAATACGTATTTCGTGTTTAAGTCTTTTATATTAATCAAGTTATATGCGTTGGAGTTAATTTTAAGAGTAGTTTCGAGGTTAAAAATATCGTGTATAATCACTGGATCTGTGATATAATGCTATTTAGTGAGCCAACATATTTAGAATGGTAACTTGCTAAATGTGGCTATGTGAGAGCGACCTATACTAAGCATAGTATTGATGTTGTCCAGGTTTATATAATCATCTTAATTCGTTTGCGCTAGGTTTAGAAAAGTCATTTCATGTGTTGCTCTACGACAAATTATTGAACATCTGAATATTTAGAACCGAGTCTGTTAGATTAGTTTAGTGAATCGTAACATCTTTGTTGAACTTACATGTTTTCTCTGCTATCCTTATTTCGTAGGGAAAATCTATATATTTAGATTCTTTAATATTTCATACCTATAATGGGTTTTTAGTCAATCTTGATACATTATGGCAAGTGGTGTTCTTCGTGAACAAGTCTAATCACAAGATAGCTACGGCTATTACATAAGCTAACACTTAATCCGAGCACAATAAACTGGATGGTACTTAACCTGATGGAAGGTGTGTATTGTATTGGTTACTATTGCAAAACCAGATCAAGTCATAAGCATGTGACGTTCCGAGTATCGAGAGATCATAGGCCTTTGCTAGAAAGCCCATTTGATCGTCTAGAGTTATTGGGTTCCATATCGGTTAAGAAACACTGAGCCTAAAGGTTCTCGGATGGGAAGCCAAGTTTAGGTTAACCTCTGGCGGCTCTATACTTCAGGATCCTATGAGGTCACACACTTTGGGTCTTTACTGGACTAAGCAAAGAACTTATAGACCGGGTCTATACTGAGAATATTAAAGATGTTGAAATTGTTGGATAAATTATTAATTGGTTGGACCAAATAAGAATTAAAAGGATTAAAGGAGAATTTTGGGAAAAATTGCACAGAGCATTGCAAGAGATTTCTCCCATTGTGAGTGGGCCCTGCGAACACGGGTTATTCGTGGGTGGGGCCTACACGGCTGCCCCTCGAGCAAAGTTTGCTCGTAGGCCACTAGTGTGTTTTGGCACTAAGACAACGCAAGCTAGCGGGGTAGTGCTCAGCCCGCAAGCTAGGCTTGCGGGATAACTCACATGCTCGGCTTGTAGTAGCCGCACAGCCCACGAGGAGCTGGAGCTCTGCTCAACAACCCGTGTGGGATGGAAATATTCTTATCCCACATTGCTAATTAAGGGGAGTTTTCAAATCCCCTCCCACTATAAATAGTGGCCCTCTTTCTCCTTTCCAAACCACTTCAGCTCAGCCTTCCTTCTAGGTTTTAACATCTTTTCTTCACGAGATTTTTGCTAGATCCTCCACGAGTTTCTCCGAAGTCGCAAGAATTTTTTTGAAGGCTTATTCGATTTTGAAGAGAGCTTTCTTAGTAATATTTTCGGGTTGGTCTTCGAGTGGTCTAACAACTGCTATCTACTAACAGGTTCTTCCTCAACAGGAGGTTTTCGTTGGTGAAGATCCATGTGGATCAATCATAGAGGCTATCCTAGTTTGGAAGCTTGTGCTAATGGAGTGCTACCGAATTACTCTTAGGGAACGCCGTACCAAGGTAAGGCACACATCAACTGGTCATGATCTAATTTTATATGCTAGGTTTCTTTTAATAAGTTTTATAAACCTATAAGCATCTAAGGAACGTTTCAACTTAGATTATATCAATCATGGCATGCTTAGGAGATCCTTTACGGTTAATTTTAAGTTTTGAAATTCCGCCTTGCTATTTTGCATGTTCAATTACTATCTTAATTAACCAGCAGAGTTCACTGAGCATGGGGGAGTCTTGCATCATCTATCAGGTATCTCTATATCTATAAGCTATTTATTTAATTAATTTCTTCTACTACCTTATTTGTTATCTGTTTCAAAATGGGGGAGATTGTTGAATCGAAGTTAATAGTACTTTACAGTACTTAAAATGTCTTGGAAATAACAAACTATCTAGGATAGTAAAATTAATTTAGTACTAAGTAGACTCTTAATTAAACAAGTGTATTTGAGTTCGTTTAAGGAAAAACAACTCAGTTTACCAAGATTTAATTAATTTATGGTTTAGAGTAAGAAAAGCTAAGTGCGGCTGAGTATTACATAGTTTATACGATATAGACTCAATGAAGCTGAGTAGCTTTTTTTTATTAAAAGCTGAGCTCTTTTTAACACTTAGAGAATAAAATGACACACGTGCTTTTTAACTTTGTTTGTGAGAGACGAAATATTTCTTTGATTCTTTTCAGGAGAAAAAACATTGAAATTAAAGAAGATATTCAAGTGGTCCTCAAAACGAAAAGGTGTCAGTACGGAATGTAGGAGATTCCTCGCTAGCGTCCAACGTAAAAGGTATCTTCTAACATGCACCGATTCTCAGTGTCTCCATGCAACTCTTCAACTCAGCAATCAGACAAATCACAAGCTTCCACGTATCTCGTGCACCTCTCTGTTAGAATAGAGATGCTTGAAGTAAATGAGTTTTTGACGAATCAAGATTAACGGATTAATCTCGTGCTTCAACGTTCATATTCTCTATCTCTAAACATCTTAGAATTTGTTTTAATCGTACAAATTCAAAAGCTGCGAAGAGAAGAGAAATTGAAGATCAAGTCAAGACAAAAAGTTTGCAACGGCTACTTCCAACTCTTTCAAGTATAAACAGAAGACTGAAGCAGACGTTCAAACTTGGTGAATCATCTCGAATTTCTTAAGAGTTGAAATACTATCAAAATATTCCCAGCATTCTGAAATTCCAAATCAAGCAATCTAAAGCAAATGCAAATCGTTCCATCTGTTTGTAATAAAGAGAATTAGATTTGACATTGTAAAAGAATTCAATGCATTTTATCAGTTGAAATCCTTAGTTGTCAAACTTTCAATTAAATCTGAGTGATAGTTTAAGAAGGGTACCTAAACTGAAAGTTGAGTGGTAGTTAGAAAGAAAAGTACTTTTTGTAATCGTGTTTACCCGTTGTAAAGGCTTTTCAATCTAAGGAAAGAAGGAAACACTAGTGGATTAAAGCTCGGAAAAGAATCCGGGGACTAGAGGTTGGCTCGGGGCTTGAGTTTGCTTCCAATTCATTTTCAAAGGTCTCTGATTTGGAAGGGATTTTAGTTCCTGTGTCAAGAATGATTTGGCCTGGAATTATATTTTGAGTAACTCTAGGATGCATATTGGTAATGGGAATGACATTGCTTTCTGGCATGATAAATTAATGGATAGGTTCAACTGAGTTAAAGTTGATGTTCCTAGATCTTTTTTTTCTTGCTCAAAATAATACTGCTGTTACATGTAGACATTTTTGGGAACGATCCCTTCATAGCTCATCTATTCAACAACTTATTGAGGATTTTGTTGCCAAATTCGTTGATCTATTCATAGCTCATAATGGTCAACCTTCCACGAAAATCTACACTGCTGCAACTTCCTTATCAAGTGTTCACGATTCCATTTTCCCTGCCTTAGACATGTGGTAAGAGAGATTATTTATGCTGGTTAGAAATGCAATTTCTCTTCCTAAAATTCAATGTTTTTTTGCTAGGCTTCTTATTCATGAGCGTCTACCGACAAAGAACTTCCTTTTGAGTACGAATATTTTATAAAACAAAAATATATTTTCTTCAGTTTGCGGTTAAGTTGGAACTCAAGGCCATGTCATTTTTCACTATCATGATAGCCGTATTATATGGAATGTAGGTTTCTCTTGGTTGGGTATTAATATGGTTGTCCCTCTTTTGGTTACGGAATTTCTTTCACAGTAGAGGTTTATTTCAAGACTCTCGTAAGTTAACTTTTGCACTTCTTTATGGATGTCTCTTTGTTGGGATTTATAGAATCGAAAAACTAAGAGGATTTTTTTATGGGACTTCACCTCAACAAGACTTGTATAATTGACTTGTATTCCTCTTACTTGGTTTTGTTCTGTTTTGTACTTCTAATCTTCTTGAAAATCCTCAACTTTTATTGTAAATTTTGACCTTTTCTTCCTAATTGGGACTCTTAGCTATTTGCCTTCCTCAAACCTTTTTACATCTTAAAAGATAAAATGCTGGCTTTTCTTATTTCGCAGCTATTATATCAGATTGTAAGGTTTTATTACAATTTTTATTGTCTTTTGTCTTCAACTTGGTGAAGCTAATGTAGTGGCCCATCATTTAGCAAAATGGGGTTCAACTCTGAGTTTCCCTACTGTCTCGATGGAAGTTGTTTTTTTTCTCGAAAACCCCCCGGAGGAACGTCTTGTCCCTCCAAAAGGAAAAAGTTTAGAGGACAAGTTGTTAAGTTTGTGTTTTAATGCAAGATCTATTCATCAGAAAAAAAAATTGATAATATGTTAGCAAAGGTTGTCAGTCGTTTGGTTCATTTGAATTAAGTAACAGGGGAATGGATGAATGTACCACTTCTTTGTGTTGCTCATTTATTTGTTAGTAATATATAATTCTTTTTCTTAAAGAAAACATTCTAAGCTTTCAGCTATTGAATACATGGAATAACAGTTGCAATTAAACAATAATAATATTTACAAGTAGTATTATGATTGTTATAATAATAATATTTGGAGTCATCCCAGAATATATTAGGTGGAATAGCTGTCCCATTTGTTTGCAAAATAAACGTCTAACAAATTAACATAATTACAATAATCATCATGTTAACCAATGAAATAATGCCAGTTGTAGCAATAATGTTGAAAATATTATGATTGATAAAAGAGGATTAAGAAACAAATTAAGAATTTAGATAGAAAAATGAGAAAAAGTGAAATTTAATAAAATGAAAAAAGTGAATAATATTAATAATAATAATGTAGCGACACTGCTACTCGGCCACTATCTCGATCTCATAATGCAGTTACATCTTTCAATTTAAAAGACTAAATTTGGCCTCCTCCAAAACCAAACCACATTTTCATTCACCTTTTTTTTAAGCAATTCTTATAATTCCAAATCTTCTCTTCTTTTTCTTTTGATTTTCCATAATTTTAACACGACCCATGACACACTCGTAGGAAAAGTTCAAATGATCTCTAAAAATGAAATAAATTAAGTACTAAATGCATGTTTTGAAATAGTATCGCTTAAACTAAAATTTAAAAAATAACAATTATTAATATTAAAAAGAAAATTTTAAGAAAACAATATTATGGGTTGCCTTTGACTCCGACAAGAGGGAGATTTTGTTTTCTCACTTTACATTGGGTATTTATTAACCACTAAACTTTAGTCTAATACTCATCATCTCTTGAAAAATTCAAGAAGTGTAGTGTTATGATGCAAAATATGCCACATATTACTCAAAAATGGATTCTCCAGAAGTTAGGAGCCGTGATTGTCCCCTAGATCGCCTGGATTTCACAAGTGAATAGAAAGTTTGATCTACATTTGGATCTAACCTAAATCGCCTCATCTAGCCTCCTATGCAGATGTTTGGTTTCAAATCCTAGTTCGATCAAGAGAAGTATGTCATGTTAATGTGATTTGCATGATCCACATCTCACGATAGGCATCACGTCAACTATTCATAGGTCCCGCCAATTAATTAATTAATCATAGACATATATTAGCTAATGGTTTGTATAGTAGATGTACAAAGTTATAAGTTTCCACAAACAAATTAGGATGAAAGGATTTTACGTGCCATGTACTATTCACATGGGATCAAAATCTAGAGTATCGATTATTTTATTCATTTCCATGCTTCTCATTCAATATTATTTGTTACGTAACTAGTTTTTTGCTATTTGGCAATTCAAATATTATTTTTAAATTTTAAGTAAACGATAAAAGATATAAAAAATTGACATACAACAAAGATTGAATGGGGGACATGAGACAGAATTATGAGAACGAGAGATCCTCGTAATGTTATTTAACCCCTAAATTATTGGAATTCAACATTTGGTTTTTGTAATATAATAATCGCCCATCATTTTTGCAAATGCAAATTTTAAGAGAATTAAATTAACAACGTAACATACTACATTTTCATAAATTCAATAAAATGTATAATATTTAGGTCAAACCTGATAATTTCTATACAATAAGCATTATGTTCCTAGCTGAAAAAACAATAATATCAAATGGTATGAATGAAATAGGCCAATAATGAAAGAGCATTATGCAAATAAGAAGGTCTTTTAATCCAACAAATTATGTTGCCAAGGATTTGCAAAATAGTAAAAAAAGATGTGCAAAAGCAAAATAAAGAAGAAGAAAACAAAATGAATTGCTAAAATATACCGGAGATAGATATTGCATACCTTGTCTGTCTGTCTGTCTGTCTTCTTTTGCCCGATCATTTAATTAAGTGTTTTGGCCAAATGATGAAAAGAAAGAAACAGAAAGGAAAGTGATATTGGCGCGGCTCAATCAGAGATAGTATTATACAACTTGTTATGTAAATCCTTCATCAGATTGAACCTCACCAATATCGCTTTCTTATTTTAACTAATTCAGTGTCTTCTTCCCTTTCATCATCTCTTTATTGTCTTCTGAATAAATTGAATTTAGCCTTTGAAATGCATAAATGGCCGTTGCCACCAGTCATTCACCAACCACAACCAAAAGCCTATTCAAATAAAAAAGAAAAAAAAAAAGCGAAGTTGAATAAAGGATACGGACCCATGTAAAAGCAATAATGATAATAAAAAAGAAGAAGACGAATAATTTATAGACATAGTTATCATAATTTGGTAGGGATGGCTGCCTGCTGCTTCTGATATTGGTGGTTATGGTCAGGTGGGATCTTCCATAATATTCCACATTTCCATTCAACTCCCCCTTCTCTTTCAAATTAAACATATAAAAATAATAGTTGGAACTAGTTACCGTTATCGACTTAAACTTTTAGGTCAAAAGGTTTTACGACATGATATCAGAGTTTTTTAGACTTGGAGGCCGAGGGTTCATATCTTCGCAGCTCCATTTATTCAACTAAACTTTCAACACATGGTAGAGTGTTTCTGTATTGTAACATTCACGTGCAGGAGAGTGTCCTGAATAATATATAAGAGACGATCAAGTTTTACCAATCAATATAAACTTTTAAGTCAAATGGTTCAGTGAAATGTATGTGTTGATGTGCTAAGAAAAAAACAAAGAGATAGTTTTAAAGGGGTCAATTCCGACTTAAATCAAAGTACTAAAACAGTTAGGTTTGTTTCTAAATCAAATCTATACTAGAAGAGAAAGAAATATTTTATTTTTAAAAGCATAGGTTAATCCACTAAAAATCTAACACAGAGACACAAAATAACCACAATGAATAATACATAATCCAAAAACAAATGGACATAGAATCAAATTAAAATGTAAATGGAATTGTGGTTGATCTTACTAATAAATAATGAAACACCAAACCATCATGGATAACTCAAAAAAAAAAACTATCCGAGAACCGAGCTTCGAATGCCAGCTATATCAATGTAACACGAGTGAGAGAAACTGAATTAAGGGTTGAAAATACACAAGAATGAAGAATGTAAGTAAATAGAACAGGAGATGTTAGTTATATATGGAAGAGAGGAGTGGATTAGGCCTAGGGATGTGAAGGTGAAGAATGTGAGTGGAATGATGTAAAAAACTTTCTTTTTAGGGTTTGTGTTTCTCATGCTTACTTTCTACTCAATTCACTATTTTTTAACGCATGCCTCTTTCAAATATTCCTCCACTGTTACCTTCTATTTATTTATTTAAACAACCTCAAACTACCTCCTTTTCATCGTACCCATCATTTTTAGATTTTTTTCAATATTTTAATTTCACCTTTTTAATCATGCTTAACATTTAATTTCATTGATTTCGGAAGAATAAGAAGAGAACAGGGCCTAACATGGTTGGCTTATGTGAGTACACAATTACTTACACATTCAAAATATATAGCAATTCAATTCTAAACTATGTACCTTTTACTATACATATCTAATTAATTAAAAATGTACTTAATCAGTGCCTACATGGAATAATTCTTTAATTAATCCATTAATATTAATAACGCTATGATTTGTTATTTCAATGTAAATTTAGTTGATCTTCTATTCATGAATGTTCCTAGAGTTATAAAGAATAAAAATTATTGTTAAACCTTTATGCATTTTATTCTGTATAATTGAAGTATAGTAGAGTATTAAATTTTGGACAGTTTAAATGTATCCAAAATTGAACAAGAAAATAAGAAAAATAATTGCTATACTTTTGTGCTCAATGTTTTTTTATAAAGAACAAATATTTTGTTGGAGTACAACTTTGCTTTCACAAGAGTTAGGAGGTTTATTTATAAGGGATTTCAAGTTGATCAACCGTAGTGTTTGTTGAAACGGTTATGGAAGTTAAAATTATCAGAAGGTAATTCTTTGTGTTTTGAAATTTTTGTTAAACGAAATGGTTTCTTTACGTGGCATTTGTTGGCAGATGTCGACGATAGGATATCTTGCCTATTTGGAAGAATGTTGTGTCGTGTATATTAGAAATGATCAGCTATGGGAGTTGGCTAAGTCAAGAACAAGGGTAGAGATCGATAATGGGGTTGGGACATATTTTGGAGTTAGAATTTGGCGGGCGAACCAACCTTTGCTATCTTTGTTTCCCGACTTTATTTCGCTTGTGTAACCGTAAAAGTTATACTATTCAACAAGTTGTTCTTATTTGTTTGATTATAATGTCTTTGATAGACCATTTTGGAAGCATAATCTTTGTTTTGTCGAGCCGTGAAAGGTGTATGCTATTAGACATGATGTACGTCCTAGAGGCAATTAGGTGATATATCTTTATTAGCTATAATGTACGAATAGTTTCTAATTATTATTAATAATAATTAAGGCATCTTTCCTGCTTATCAATACTTTCTGTTTATTTATATATCTCATTGGTATCATATATATATTGTATTAAATATGTATATGCGCATTGATGAGACAAAGTCCATGACTACTTCATAGCATAAAAGTGCAAGGACATAGTAGAGCTATGTGGTGTGAGAACTACACATGCGTGTTACTATGAATAGTCTAAATATCTCTAGTCATAGTTTCATTGAGACTGGACATCAATGGAACAGACGACTAGCATGCATAGGTTACTCCTTGGATTAGATCCAAGCAGCCGATCTCACAAGCTGAAGGTGTTACCTTGAGTTAACACATGAATGCATTCGGGTAATCCATTGGAGATCGTTATAAGACAGACACTCGGAAATAACTATATCCATGTGTTAGTGTCATGTCTTATTGCAGTAGCACTACAAGTATCCTCATACCTGAGATACTGGTTACCTTGTGTAGGAGTTGTTATACTTTGGGTCATACTTATTCATACCCTAGCGATCAGGATGACACAGGTGATTATGGGCATAGTGATGATCACATGTTGGTAAGCCGAGTAATCAAAATGAGATCCATCACTCTTGATATAGTGATATAATGGGAGATGTACCTTAAGGCCCCTTGTTGAAGTGACACACTTATAAACCTCTGATCAGAGTATAAGATTGATAGAACGGGTTTCTAGTCAATCTTGATACATAATAGACGAGTGGTGTTCTTCGTAAACAAGTCTAATTCCAGGATAGCTACGGCTATTACATGAGCTAACACTTAATTCGAGCTCAATAAATTAGATGGTACTAACTTGATAGAAGGAGTGTATTGTATTGGTTACTACTGGGGATGGCAATGGACCGGATCTGGATCTGATTTGGACCCATATTTCCATCATTGCAAGGTTGGTGCAAGGTAGATGGTACTTATGTTAGCCTTAAAATGATGAAAATATGGGTCCAGATCAGATCCAGATTCGACCCATTGTCACCCCTAGTTACTACTGCATAACCGAATCAAGTTACAAGCACGTGACATTCCAAGTATAGGGGGATCATATGCCTTTACTAGAAAGCCCATTTGATCTTCTAGAGCTATTGGGTTCCATATAGGTCTGGAACATTGAGCCTAAAGGTTCCTGGATGGGAAGCCAAGTTTAGGTTAACCTCTAGCGGCTCTATACTTTGGGATCCTATGAGGTCACACACTTGGGTCTTTATCGGACTAAGTAAAGAACCTATAGACTAAGTCTATGTCGAAAATATAAGTTGTCGAATTTGTTATAAGAATTATTTAGTGGTTGGACCGAATTAATAATTAAAGAGAATCAAGAGATAATAGGGAAAAATTACACAAAGCGAAGTAAGGGAATTTTTCCCGTTACGAGTGGGCCCAAAATGAACACAGGGTTGTTCGAAGTGGGGCCTGTGCGAGCCCCAAGCTTAGGCTTGCGATAAAGGGCTTGCCTTGCTAAAGGTGCGCGGGTTAGCCCACGGGCCATTGTGACCCGCGCGACTAACCCGCTATCCCACCTAGTGTTAGAGGGAACCTAACACTCCCCCTTTTCCCTATATATAGGCCTCCCCTCTCATTATTCTCAATACACACACTTCAGCTTGGTTTTTCTCTTTGAGTTTGACATCTCTCTCTTCGTTCATTATTCGAGATCCTCCATGAGTTTTTCCAAACAAATGAAGAATTCTTTTGAAGGCTCTTTCTAAAGTGAGCCTTCTCGATTTATTTTTGAGTTGGTCTTCGAGCGGTCTAGCAGCTGCTATTTACTAATGGGTTCTTCCTTAACGAGTTTTTGATCGGTGAAAATCTATGTGGATCAATCATAGAGACTCTCCTAATTTGGAAGCTTGTGCTAATGAAGTTCTACCGAATTGCTCTAAGGGAACACCGTCACCAAAAGAGAGAAAACACGCATCAACTGGTAATGCTCTAAACTTAGATGCTAGGTTTCTTTTATAAGCTTTATAAACCTAAAAGCATCTATGAAACGTTTTAACCTAGATTATATCAATCATTGCATGCTTAGGAGATCCTTAGGTTAATTATAAGTTTTGAAATTCCACCTTGCAACATTTGTATGGTCAATTACTGTCTTGATTAACCAGCATATGCAACTTCGGGAATGGATTTTTACAACTTGCCCAGGATTATGCGAGGAGATTTTTTACGGGGCTGGTGGTCATAGGTTACTGCCACGTTTCTTTTGGGTGGCTGACCGAATTGTTTGGGAGGTTAGCGACAACAAAAAGTACATGGCCTCATCCTTCTACTTTGGATACTACCAAAGAACGAATTATACGAGACCAGAGGCTGATTTCATGGTGATTTAGAGATCAGGTGTTATTTCCATATGTATAATTTTTTGTATGGGTTATGTTCCATGGTCGCTTCTCAATAAAGTCTTTTCTTATCCGTACATGTTGTTCCAATTTAATGAATGATACATGTTCTTTTTGTACAGAAGTGGAAACTTTGAAGCATGCTTTGTTTCATTGTTCTGAGAGTTACACAATTTGGTGGAGCATGTTTCGACTATTTAGGATTGCGTTGGTTATGTCATCCAATGGTTTCAACTTCTTGTTCCAATGGAGATCCATCTTTAAACCAGGAGAGTATCGAGTTATGTAACTTCGCTTTGGTTTCTCATAGCACGGTCAATTGGAAGCAACGTAACAAATTAATTTTTGAAGGAGAGATGAGTTTGGAAGATATTGTGTTGTCTTGTTATTTTTTTCGTTGATTTAAGTGTATGAGGCGGCATTTCAATTTTTCGATTTCAAATATTATTACCAATCGTAATCATTTGCTAGGGTGAAACTAAACGTTGACTTTTGATCTCATCTTAAGATCATTGATGTAAATTTTTAAACGCTTTAATAGATATAAGGTGGGGGGTGTTTAAGGAGTGGGGAAGGGCAGCGTCCCCCTGTGATGTTCTGTCCTGTGTGCTCCCTTCGAGTTGAGCTATGTAAGCTGTGGTTCATTGAGGGATGCACGTCACAATCGTTCTTTTCTTCCTAACCCTTTTCCTTTTAAGAAAAATGACAAATATTTTGATTAAGATAATATTGTTCGGAACATAGTCACAATTAAGGTCTCTCATAGCTCCTTACAAATGTTAAAGTCTTTTATATCAAGTAATCAAGGTTTTAATTTGAATACTTTTCATTGAGAGTTATAATATGTAAGGGTGTAGTTTTCTCAACCAGACCAAATTCCCCAACTTTAAATATGGACAAAATGTCTTACAACTTTTAGACATTCTTCTTCTTTGATACCATAAATAAACTTTGATCTTAGCACTAGTGCAGATATGGCTTTTAGGGACGGTTCTGTTGGGCTATTCTGGACGGTTATGAACCGTCCGCATAAGCCTCGACGCCATTGGTCAGAATCAATACGGACGGTTTTGAACCGTCCGGAATACGTGTATTTCGGACGGTTCTCTTAACAG
>CATIWQ010153502.1:0-12290 GCA_949673415.1 Euphorbia schlechtendalii
TCTTTCACATGCCCTTTTCATTAAAAGGCTAATCTTAATGTCGTTTCGTCCAGTTTATATCAATTTTACTCTTTGATTATATCAAAATTGAAATACTAAATAAATTCTGGAGTGTTATTGGTCAATCCAACACAATGAATCCTTCTTAAATAATTGTCATTTTAAAGTTGTTTCCCAATAATAATGTCATATTAATTAGGATTTTAAAAATACTTATTTACATTTATAATTTTTGTTCATTTAAAAGATAATTGGATACTTTATTCTTTTTATCATTTTCAATGTGCATTGAATAAGGGTAAAATAGATAAAATGTACATTGAAATCCTAAAACGACACTTATTTAAAAATATTTCAAAGACTCTTGAAAGACAATTATTAAAAAAAAGGAGGTAGTATTATTTTTGTATCTATACGTTTTACAAACAACATACTGAAATAACTCTTTAATTGACTACTAACTGACTCATGACAGTTGTAAAATTGTTTAACTAATATCTGAATTATTAGTACAAGTTACTTATTCCAAACCATGGAAGCTAAAAATGGGTTAGAGGGGCTATAACGTTTTTAGTGCTTAAATCAGTAGGGTTTAGAGGAAGGATAAGAAATTGATGTGAAGAGGGAAATAGTGGGTTCAGAACCGTCCGGAAAAGTAAAAAACAACCGTCCGCAAAAGCCTATTCTGCACTAGTGGGAGGTTGTAGTATGAAAAAGATAAAACGTGAGGTATAAATTAATTTTTCAAAACAAAGGGAGGTACTAGTGTATTTGTACAAAATACAGGGAGGTTATAATTATTTACCCTTAATATCATGGGCCAACCTCTCTATGCATGACACAAACACATAAGGTGACATCAGGTCCCCTTGTCTCACCCTCGAGTCGGGAAAAAAACCTCAAAAGTTAAACCATTCCACAAGCCCTGCATAGAGACACTTTTAACAAAAGCCATGGTTAAATTAATGAGAGATATAGAGGAATTCTTATGTCAATAAGTGTATCCTCAATGAAATCCCATCCTAAGCCTTCTCCAAGTGTATTTTCGTTGCCTTCCAATGCAACTTCCATTTTTTAACTCTCATCGAATGAACCACCTCTTGGGTAATAAGGATGTTGTCCATGATTTGTCTCCAAGGGATAAAACTCGTTTCGTTTTGAATAACGATTAGAGGCATTACATCTTTCAATCAACTTGTAATCACCTTGGTTCTCACTTTATAAACATGGTATATAGACTAATGGGTCGGAAATCTATGAATCTCTATGGGCCTCTTTTTTAGGAACAAGAATAATAAGCGACAGTTCACCCATTCATAAATCATTCCACCATCAAAAATTCTTCTAATGTAATTGCAAACTTGAGGACCAATTTCATTCCAGAACCTTGGTAGAATCCCTCTTGAAAATAATCATGTCCCGGTGCCTTCCACGGACTCATTTGAAAAAGAGCAATCTGAATTTCATCGAAACTTCACCACCTAGCCTCTCGGCTAAATGTTCGGGACTCTTGGGAAAATCTCCTTTGAAATTTCTATTCCCGCCACTGCCGTTCATCGCATTATTAGCCCGAGCCTCTTCCGAATAGAGTTTCTTAAAAAATTCATTTTCATGATGTTTAATCTCCATCTATTCATGGAACCAGGAGCATCATCAAGAAGCACACTCCCCACCCGGTTCCTCCTACGCCTTCCAATTACAAAATTATGGAAGAAAATTGATCTTTCGGTCTCCTTCTCTCATCCACACCTTTTCTAGTCTTTTGCCTCCAAAAAGATTACTCTTGGGAAAGTATCTTTCCCCAATCTTTGATCAAATCTGCTTACAGCTCAAAGAGAAACGCATTTGGCCTTGATTCTAGAGCCTGTTGAACCCTTATCAATCTCTTTTTTCCAGCTTCTTCTTCCTATAGAACACATTTCCGAACACCTCTCTATTTCAAACTCTTAGCCCCTCCGAAATACAAATCAGCTTCTCATCCACCGAGCCATCTTCTTCCCATACCTTATGAATCACCTAACCCACACCCTCCTCCCTCAACCACATTTTAAAAAATTAAAATGGATTCTAACCCCTCTCTCAATGTGGCTTCTATCAAAAGATTAGATTGCGTAATTGGGAATGATTAGTGAATGCGTAACTTTGAATAAGAGATCTCTTCAACAAGTGAAATTAGAACCTGAGAAACCAAAGTTGATAAGAGCACATTTATTTAAACAATCATGAAAATCACTACACGATTTCAATCTTCTACTCCTATGCCCTTTACACTCATCATTAGAAAGTAAAGCATTAAAATCTCCTGTCACAATCCAGCTTTGATCCATGGACTCAGTAATTCAACCCAAACCTACCCATAACCATCTTTTATCCATTCTTTGAGGGCATAAACTATTGTAAAGAAGCCAATCGGGTTCTTATCTTTTTCAAGGAGCATATGAATATATTGGCGATGATTCTCGATGATACGAACATGTAGCCCATATTTCCATAACAACCAAATGCCACCACTAGTAGAAAAATGGTCATTGGCATCGGTTCAATATTAACAATGGCATTGGCTTTGAACCGACGTCACAGCCCGCGATGCCATTATTTTTTAAGTTCTAGCATCAGTTTGAAAACTAACGCAATTGTTAAGTATTAGCGTCAGTTTTTATTCCAACCGACGCCATTGTCATGCATTTATATTGATTTCGTGTTAGTTCTTAGACAAACCGACACGATTTCATTTAATGTTTTTTAAAAATTTATTATTTTTATTACATACATATCTATATTCAACCTATTAAAATACAATTACTCTCAAATTTTAATTAAAAAAACTATAAACATTGGAATCATCACAATTATAAACAATTCAAAACAAGAAATATAAACAAGAATCTAATATTGGAAGAATAATTTCATGAGAACTAATAAGTTCTATCATTTGATATTCAAAATGGAATTGTTATATATCCACTACAATTTCAAGTCAAATATAATAAAATTAACAATAAATCAGTCTTATTCATAAATACATGCTATGCTCTTGACGACTCCCTTCACAGTGGCAAATGTTAGCACATTCCCATATTCTGTCGCCCAACCTCCCACCTATACACCAAAATCGAACTTTATAAATGTATGAAAACCATCGATCTATCTATCACATCACTCATGTACCAATTCATTAAGAATATATGCATATCTTCAACTATAAGGAATGACGAACAATATATGAACATGGAATGGCGAAAATACGAAAGCCATTGCATAATTGTAGTTACTTGTACTAATGACATAGTTAAATAAGTTTGATAAATACTAGTTTTGGAATCTCCAGTGGTGTAATCAGAAGTAGTATTAGAGCAAGACCATCCAACTCCAGCAGGAAATTCAACAAATAGGAGGTTTAATGCTGCAAATGAATTTAAATTTTGTTTTTGAAGTGCAAATTGAGTAAATATGCAGTACTATTAGATAAATTTTGAATAATTAAATGATATAACCTTGGTTCTAGGACATATTATTTCTACGAAGGCATCGGCCATCTCTTTTAGGAAAAAATGGACCTAACTTTGTAAAGGCACCTCCTCCAATTGAGGAACAACTAGGTCCTAAACATGGAATCTCATGTTCAATCAACAGTTGACAAATGGCAAATCATGTTCATCAAAGACAAATTTGATGACTTTGCAGCCAAGGATTTTGTATTGGGTATTATAAGAATCCTCCCCTTTTCAGTTTTCACCAAAAGCAGATAAAAAGTTGTAGGCTTTTGTTAGTAGTGGTGCTATAGGAAAATTTGAATGATTCAACTTACTTTCAAAGATTTAATTTTTGTACACTAACAAAAGAATGAAGAACTGCTTTAACATTTATTAACCCACATTTGAATGCTTCAAGTAAAAAAACACATAAGTCATTAATTTTGAACAACCCACTACACTGAAAGATGGAAAAGGAAGCTGATAGTAATATTTGGAAGCATATTGGAAAAAGTAGAAAAAAAGGAAACATTAAAAAGAGGATAACAACTAAAATAAGAAATAGAGTAAAAAACAAAATAGAACAACTCTAATATCAAGAAAAGACATTGAAATAATACCCAAAAAGGAATAAAAAGAAGAAGAAATAAAAACCTCCATTGAGCCAAAGAGCAAGGGGCATATGAAGAGGATTATATGAGCCTCAGCAAAGTAATAAAACAAGCTTCTTCCATTTTTGATATCAAACCTGAAAATTGCCTGAACCCAACTTTGGGCTAGCCAGGCAAATTAGTCACTGGGTAGTCTTCAATTACATAACTCAAAAACCAAAAACAAAGCAAACCAATCAATACCCAACTGCCCATTATCAAGAAAACATATAAATTAGCTAGCAAAACATCAATTAGTTAGCAAAACATCAATTAGCTAGCAAAACATCAGATTAAAATAAAAGGACAATGACTCTCATGAATATGGGATAACTCTACAAGTCATATTTTCAAAAAACATATAAATCCAAATTCACACCCATAGAGTACTAGTAATAACTAACCTAGCCGGTGCTATAGTCTAAAGAATCAAGCACCTTTAGTTTAAGTTAAACTAGCATAACTTGTAATTTACTTAGACAAAACTGATGATTTAAGCAAGCTAAGAAACACAACTAAATTTGAGCTCAACAAGCAGAGTCTATAGCATAAATGTCATACAAATATACAAAGTTAACCGCACGAGGAAATCCAGAGCACCATACAGGTAAATAGACAAGTGGATAGAAAGAATCACCAATTGACTAATTTTATTTAACAATAACCAAAGAAAATACCCAAAGACAAACTGATCAGAAACCCTAAAATTCAACACCCAAAGACAAACTGATCAGAAACCCTAAAATTCAATACTCAACACAAGTTCTTAACTAATGAAAGTTGATGAGGAATGAGGCGAGAGACGGCGACAAGACCAATTAGAGAACGTCGACTAGAAAACAGCAAAGCAAAGACGGTAACACTATGCGTGGGGTTTACAAAGGTGGGAGAAATTTTTTTTGAGAAAGTAAGATCTTTGAAGAGTCGAAGGTGAGATTGAAGAACAATGGATGGAGTTGACAGCGGCAGAATCGATGGTGAGATTGAAGAACGATGGATTCTTTGAAGCTGCATAGGGAGATCGACAAAGAAGTCGCGTGATAGGAAATAAAAAAAGATTAACTTTAAGTAATATAATTGAGCAATACCATAGGTTAATATAATAATAACCGACGGTATTGCTCAAATTACAATCCCGTCGGTTATTATATTTAAAACCGACGGGATTACTATAGAAATCCTGTCGGTTTATATTAATAACCAACGGGATTACCCTCCACGCATTTTTAACTTCAATATAGTGTTCTTTCGGCGTCAACTCCTTTCATAACCGATAGGAATTGTGTAACTCAACAGGCCACTTCTCTACTAATGCACACGAGAACCCTACCACTTCAACTCTATGGGAAAAATTGAACTTCATTCTACTTATGGCCCGATTAGCAATATTACCACTAACCCAAGGCTCTATCAATACAACCATCAACAGATTATAATTATCAACCAAGTCATTCATGATTTGCAAAGAATCATCGCTACCTATCCCTTGAATATTCCAAACGATGACTTTTAAATCAACATTCATCATAAAAATTATCTAGAGAAAGAAAGTAAACATCATAACATGCACTTTAATCCACGTTAATGTGCATGCCCTCATCCTCCAACTCCACTCTATTGGCATCAAAATCAACATTCTCCCTCTCTAATAAAAGTGCTTTGAAAGTGTCATACAAATAATGCTTCCCTTACTTGTGGAGGTGGAAACCATGGAGGCTGTATCGTTTCTTATGGAAGCCAAACAAATGTTTGTCATGACCATAAAGTTTTTTTTCTTAGTGTAATTTTTGTTTCTTTGTATATATGAAGACTTTTTACTTATGTTTTATTATATGCGTAGATGGCTTCCCATGCTTCAGCCATGATTCAAAAAGAGAGAGATGTTAGCCGTTTAGAGGGTAGCCTCAAAGTGGCTAATAAGGGCCAGAGTTCCTCAAAGGTCTCATTTCTTGTACCGAATTTAAAAAGGAAAAGCTCGTAAAGAAGGTAAAAGAGGAGGCGAATAGTCTCTTAAAAGAGCACGATGAGACCCTTCAAGCCAATGAGGAGCTTGAAAAGATGATTTCTGATCTCAAGGTTTTGACTCTACTTATTTTGAAGGCTTATATTCTGTTATAATGAAAAAAACCTTATCCACTTTTCTACCAACAGGTTAAGAAGTTCAAAATAGGAACAGGTGTTGTCAATACAACTTATCAAATAGAAAAATGTTAACCACTGCAAGTATACAGTTTCGATGCAGTTTTAAAAGATATCGATCCCACAGAGAAGGAATTAGGTTCTAAAGATCAACTAGAGTTATGGGGTAAACGAAAATAGGGAATTTTATTGAAGGGGTTGGATGATAGACGGATGAATAGATAGATGTATTTATAGAATAGAGAAGATGTAAAATATAAAGATATTCCTAAGAACAAGTTTAGCAGAGAAAACATGCAAAATCATCAAGAATATTTCGTACACTAGATAACTTCCTAATATTCAATAATTCATCGTAGAACAACACATGAAATGACTTTTCTAAGTCTAGGGTAAACGAATTATGACACTTATAAGAACCTGGATAACAATATTACTATGCTTAGTACGGGTCGCTCTCACATAGCCATATTTAGCAAGTTACCACTCCAAAAATTTTGGCTCACTAAACAGCGTTATAATCACAGATCCAGTGACTATACACAATCTTGTTAACCTTGAAATCACTCTTAAAGTTAACTCGAAAGCATATAACTTGATTCATATAAATGACACAAAACGAAATACTCGTTATGACACATAGACATATCATAAACTTCGAAATAGAAAGTATAAGCAGAAAACAAAGTAAAGTTGTAAGGTATGCAAGTGAAAGCTAAAGTTGATCAAACCGTATCCACTCTTTAATAGGTGTCATCAATTCCTGCAATTCTTGCGTCTACTTTGAATTCGGTCTTGACTCATACAAAACCTCCGCTAGGATGCTATTCTTTGTAAATTTCGAATAAAAGAATGTTGAAGAATGAAAACTTTTATTGATAAGTTCTTTGCAATTACATTCATACAACAAACGCTCGAATTGGTGTAGAGTTATAGTGATCGAAATAGGAATTGAACCACTTATACATTTTTCTAACTAAGACTTTGAACGTAGCAAAATCTAGATATTTTCACTTTATATCTATACATGCATACTATCAATCAATGCTTTCTATTCCTGCCATAACCATGCACCACACTCTCAATATGCACAAACATGTTTAGGTTTTGAACCCTATTTATAGAGTGCAAAGGGTTGCATCTATCCAAACGAAGAGTCTTGTCCATTAGTGAAGAGTTGCATCATTTCAATGTGATTGGATGCAAAGATTCATCCTCATCAATAATGGAAAGGCACCTTTTCATGATTGGTTGACTTCTAAAAGGTGTCTTTTCGGTTGGTAGTTAATGGCGGTTGATCGTTGTTATCTGGTGGTTGGTAGTTGAAAAGAGATAACTAATATCCATCACAAGTCAAGATCGTGAATCACATGTCATGATCGTGAACATTGGTTGGCAATTTTCTATTTATGAAGAGTGACAAGTCACGACCGCAAATAGGTGTCATGATCGTGAAATGCTATTTCTTCATGATTCTTCTTTACAACTTTGCCAATCTTTAACAGCTTCGATCTTAAGTCAAATCCTTGTGTTCCACGCACCTTTTTTACTCTTTTTCCATAGAATTCCACTTTTGATAATTTTACTTACAAGATTTACCTAGTTTCTACATTTGTATCATAACCATTCCACGTGAAATCTTTCATATGAAGTATAAAATGAAACAAAACCATATCGTTTTATGATTAAAAATGTCATGATAATAAGTGTAATTCTACACTTATCACACCCCCACACTTAACTTTTGCCATGTTCTCAAAGTAAACACAACAGAAGTGTAAAAATTTGTATTCAAGTTCATACCTCATTTGGCGAAAGACTATCATATTGAGTATCACATTCCCACATTACATAAGATTCAAGTAAAGGTTTGAAATTTCCCACAAATTAGTAATGTGCAATTTATATAGTCTAGTTGCATACCTTTGCTCTTAATGGAGAGTCAACCTAATTACATCTTTATATAAGTGTTATATGCTTACTCGAATATTTCCTTCTCTCAAGTATAGTATAAAGTATAAAGGAAAAAAGGAGCACACTTTGGAAAGTTTGATCTCAAGGTATTTTTAGGTAACCTAGGATGCTAAAAACACTCTTAGTGGTTGCATTTTATGCTCCATACCACTCTCCCCTTTTTTAGTGGTTGCATTTTATGCTCTATACCACTTTCTCTCATTTTTTTCTTTTAAGCACATGTTTTCAAAGTATAGATTCGTACTTTGCACCCATTTTTCATGCTTGCTACTTTTCTTTTTTCACTCATTGAATTGTTGCAGTTTCTACTCCGTATCATTCCTCACCTTTTGCATAACTCATTGGTTATCCTCTCTTTCTTTTGATTTTTTCTCTCTATACCCTCATCCTTTATTGATCACTTTCAAAGTATTATGGTTATAGTTTCCCAACACTTTAAACACACTCAATACTTATAGGACTTATTCGAGAATTACATATAAACCTCATAGTAAGAACACTACTAGATATCACTCCACCACTAACTTATCGGTAACATTAAACTAAAACTATATAACTTATACTAATTCATGTTGCATTGAAATATATATCGAAACTTACTTGGAATTTTCTTTTGAATGTTACTCACATCCTTGCCAAATGCTAAATGTCGTGCGAAAAAAGATCACACTACGTGTGGTCATACTCGAAATATTTTGTTCGAAATATGCACTAATATCAAACTTGAAATACCTAACACTCACAATAACCTTGGAACATATGTAAGTATAGTATAGGCATGGATAATGTATAAATAACATAAAAATCATGAAAAATTTTCAAATTCTTCGATTTTTTCATTTTATTTAATTTTTTTGGATTTTGGGATTTTTGCAAATATCCCCCACACTAAAGAACACAATGTCCTCATTGTGGAAGACTTTATTAAAATTGAAAAACTAAAAACAAACAACTAGATAGAAAATAAAAGAAAAAGAAATCGAACCCGTTTTAATCATCCGAACCTGAATCTGGAGGAGTTGGTGAGATATCCAAATTCATCATTCTAAAGTATGTATTCAACTTGCGGTTCAATGAAATGTTAGATTTCATTAGTTGACGAACATCTTGCTCTATGGAGGCTATGTCTAGGCATGGTTGGTCGACATCTTTGACGAACTTTCCTCTCCAAGTATCTTGTGTACTCTTGGAGGCTTGTCTGAACCACTACTTCCGATTTGAACCTCTTCAATATCTTCATCATGTTGGTTTACTCAAGAAGTAGATCCATCTGTCGGTCTTAGCTTCCTTACCCTTACTCCATAAGGTAAATAAGTAAATTTTCCTTCGTCTTCTTTAACCAATCCTGCTCTCTTCATATACATTCCTCCCATGAAGTTAAATTTCTCCCTTGGACTATATTGACATGGTAGTTGATTTTTTACCCCCAAAATAATCCTGAAAAATCGTATTTGCACCTCCAACTCTAACCTTTTTATGTGTAGTAAGACTAGTGATGGACTCTATCATGTATATAGGAAATTTTGGACGAAATTGCGAAACTTTTGCATTCCAATAAAACCAAGTCTTTCATCGACACCTTTTTTTTTTCATGTCGAAAGAAAAGACTTTGAGAAATAAACTTGAGAAGGTAGAGAAGGCTATTACTACGAATGTTTTAGTTGGTTGAGTTTTTGACATCATACCAATCCAATCCCGTTAACTCAGGCCAAACATCCGTTAGATCATAACTTCATCTTTCTCAATCTCCTCAAAATTTTCTCCCAAACTAAACCACTTAATCAAATCCATTAAGGTGAAATTGTATTCTTCCCCTCCATTCTTAAATTTCCTCTTCATAAAGTTTCCATCTTCCGCTACAGTAACCAAGAATTCGAGGACCCATTCCTCAATAAAAGGAAAACCCATACTCATGAACTTCTCTAATCCAAATAGCGAAAAGTACTCTTCTACTTCTGCATGAATCCCAGCATCAATAGCAAAAGTAGGATCACAGAAAAGTATACCTTGGAAATCAAAGTTCTTGATTCTCAAGTATCTTTCAGCTTCTTCTTCATAATAAATTAGAAAAGGGCATCCATACTTATTTTGTTGGTTGACCAATTGTTCTTCCCCTTAGATGTTACAGACTTCCTAGGAGCCATTGAATTCAAGAAAGAAAGATTTGTGTTTTTTGGTAAAATAGAGAAAACTTGTTTCAAGAGTTTGTATTTGTGTAAAAGAGTGATTGATTTGTGAAAACTACTTTGGAAAATAGGTATATATATAGGAAATTGGGTAATTATGACTTTTTCAACGAATATATTTGATTTATAACCGTTAGAAATTGAGCCGTTACAGCAATAACTATAGTAAAATCACACCAGTCACGGTCGTGAAAGCTAGTCACAATCGTGACTTTCTCCATAGAGAAATAGAAAGTTTTGAAAACTTAGTTCACGAGCGCGATACATGTCGCGGTCGCAATACATTCAAAAATCAAAAAATTTTGTTCTTTTCTTATTTAAAACCACACTAACTTAAATTACATAAAAACAATAAAAACATACTATTATATAATACTATATATATTTTAGGAAAGCATAAGAGATTTAGTGATCAATGGAGTTTTTAAACCCCTTGACATCATATTCATGGATGAAATCCAACTTAACAACTTCTTTGATACAAGCTTCAATCAAGTCAAGTTTCATGCAAATATCTTCATCCATTGGATATTTATCAACCTTATCCATGTTAAATTCAATAGTATCGTCACCTATCCCTAACTTAATTTTGCCTTCCGAAACATCTATCAATGCTTTGCCAGTATACATAAAAGGTCTTCCTAAGATTATAGGACATTTTTCCTCATATGCAAAATTTAGCACAACAAAGTCTGTTGGGAAAACAAATTTATCCACTTTAACAAGTACATCTTCAATTGTGCCATAAGGACATTTAACAGACTGGTCAGCCAATTGCAAGACCATATTTATCCTCTTAACTTCATCATCAAGCTTCAACTCTTTGAAGATCAGTAAAGGCATAAGATTTATACTAGCCCCAAGATCACATAAATATTTTAGAAAAGAAATGTTTCCAAGTTTACAAGGTATTGTGAAACTTCCAGGATCTTTAAGTTTAGTGGGCAATGTAGCAGTTATTATTTTACTACAATCTTCAGTTAAAGATACTTTCGATACCCCTTCTAAACTACGTTTACGAATTAAAAGTTCTTTAGTAACTTACTGTAGTTAGGAATATGTGTAATGGTGTCAATGAATGAGAGATTGATTTCTAGACCTTTAAGTTTATTGAGGAGCTCGATGAATTACTTATCATCATTCTTTGTGGAAATGGTGGTTGAGGGGGATCAACCTTTTTGGATTCAAGTTGTTTATCCTCACCTGCTTTATCATTTGATTCACTCAGATAATCATCTGGTACTTCAACAACATCATTAGCAAGCATACCCAAAGGATTTGGTTTATCTAGTAATTTACCACTACGAAGGGCTATAGCATGCACATTTTCCTTAGGATTTCCTTCTGTGTTACTAGGTAAATGGCCTTTTCCTCTAGATGGAATAGCACTCACTAATTGACCAACTTGTATCACCAAATTATGAGAGGAAGATAATTGATTCTTAAACATTTGATCCATCTTATTCTTTAAGTTTTTGTAACATTCTTCAATTTCTAATTGCTTATTATAAACTCCTTCTACAAATTTTTCTATCTTATTTATCAATTGTCCTTTTCTATCATTACTTTGATAATTCTTTTGTTTATTATCACCATACTTCCAATTAAAACTCTTATAATTATTTCCCTTATTTCCATAAGAATTCCCTTGACTTTGAACATAACTTAGTTACTCCCCTACACATGGGTTAAAGTACACTCAAAAGTAGTGTGTCTAATTAGGCCACAATTTTCACATGCTAAAGGGTTACTCTTTCTGATATGCATATTATCTATTTTGTGAGATAATGCAAATATTTACTCTTGCATAACAGAAATAGAGTCTAATTCATTAACCTTTTTAACTGAACTGGAATATGTAGATGCAA
>CATIWQ010153533.1:0-17612 GCA_949673415.1 Euphorbia schlechtendalii
CCATGCGGTCATTTTCACTAATAAAATTGACCAACATACGTGTAAATAAAAATGAACTTTTTTTTTATTTAAATTAACTACTTTAAAATCGCCGATGTTTTTAATTAAGCCACGCGGGCCTCGCTAAAACCAAATCGAGCATACGTGATATATCCCCTGTGCTAACTTTTATGGATGCATGTTAGATGTATGTTTAGGATTTTACTTTTTCCCTCGGTTATTGCACATAGTTCACGGGGAAATGTAATTATTAGGGTAGCGGGCAGTTGCATCCCTCGATTTTTTGAAAGCCTTGTAATTTTACTTTTCCGCATTTACTTTTCGTATTTACTTACGGTTTTGTGGATGGTTTTTTTTCCGCTTTGTGAATGATTTATTTTTTTGTCATACGTGAACCATGCATTTAACTCCAAAAATGACCTAAGTGCGAATATGCATAATTAAAAGAAAACGATTTTCTGTAGATGTAATATATTGTGATCACTTAAGAAATAAGCAACTTATCTCGGACCCGAATCTTTATGTCTTGGTGGGTCGTCCCCCGAACGTTAAGCCTCACAGGACTCTAATTCCTGGAAAGAGCTAATCCAGGTGGTGACTCCACACTGAGAGATGGCGGATTCGGGTTCGAACTGATCTTAAACGTTTTCACCTTTTTCTCTTTCAATCCTTTTCTCCCGGGTCCCTGACCCGGTGCCTTTTTCTTCTTTTTCAAAACACCCTAGTGGACCGCGCCTATGACCCCGTGCACTCTCAGCCCACTGCTCTGTGTCGCCCACTCACAGATCACCAGAGAAATAAATCTCTTGCTCTAACATCTCTTTTCCCTTAGTCATTAAGAAGTCTTGATCATTCAGCTTAGTGAGAAGCAAGTGATGTCACTTGGAAAGATGTGCAATCTAATCGAATCCTTGGTACGTGAATTATTGAAAGCACTGCAATAGAGCTCTGAAATCTGATGCGGATAATGTAATATTCAGCTTTACCTCTATGTCGAGGATCCTTGGACATATAGATGATATGGATCTTGCACTGAAATCGATGTCCTTTGTGACATACATTCTAGTTGTCACTAGCTGATTCACATTCTTTTGGAGATCTTTAATCTTGTCTTTAATCATATTTAACTTTTTGTGCACTAAGAGACCATTGTCTAGTTCTAGCTAATTAGTAGGCTCTGGGAAAATTTTTCTCATCACCTCAAAAATGGCCTTTTGTGCCTTCTTTATAGAATCATCCATGTTTTCGTTAACTTCTTTGCAAACAATATAAAACTTGTCTGTAAGAGAGTCAATTGTTAGCATGGGCTGCTTGTCTACTTTCTTGGCAACTAAATCAACAGTCTTGATTGCTCGATCAATCTTGTCATTATAATTCACCATGAGCTTGGAAATGCTCTCCATCTGCTTCTCAATGATATGCCTGAAATCTTTGGTTATCTCCACCTCTTTCAGCACATTCTCTATCATATTGTCTATGCTCTTCTCCAAACTTATGAAATTGTGTAGCTTGAGTTTCCATTGTTGTACTCAATCTACTTAGCTACTCAGTAGCAGCATCTACACTACCTTTTATCTTTCCTACCATCGCATTAGCGAGAGCAATAGACGTGGGGATAGATGTAACAACTGCATTGAGTTGAGCTATAAAATCGAGTAAGCCGGTCAAGATAAGAGCCATCTTATCCACCAAGCTTTTGGCGCTTTCCTTTGCTAAGTGATTGCTAATCACAAACAAACTACCTTGAATTTTCTCAAACTCCTCGAAGTAGATAGATTCAGAGGGTAAGCTTGAGTGTTCATCGAACTCAAGTAGCTTAGCCTTTGGCTTAGCGGATAAGTCCATCAATTATTAGGATAGTAACAATTTGCTAACTACCCCATCTAACTCAGCATTAGACTTGAGCATTGGGAATTTCATCCTTGCCAACTCTCTTATCTATTCCATGATGGCTGAACGAGCCATGTCCTCTTGGACTAGCTTGCAGTTGGAGGTAGGTACTTCATTGGCTATAAAATTTACCTTAGTACCTTCCTCACTTGCTTTTCCATGTTGAGTGAAGTTCTCAACATTAGAAACTTCTCTAATCAAAGGAATTAGAGGGGTTTTGGATGGGTTTGAAGAAATGGTTGGTTTAGGAATTTGTACAGCTGAAGAAGTGGAGGTTGGTTTAGATTTTATAGGTGAAGGTATTATTGCGGTTTGAGTATTTGGTTGAAGAGAAGAGCTGGTATTTTGAGTTTAAGTGTGGGAAGGAGGAGGGGAAAAAGAATCTTGAGAATAGTTAGAAGAAGAAGGGATATCTGCTAGGGAATTTACAGTATTAGAAGGTTAAGGATTTACAAAAGGAATTGAAGTTTCAGTATCTACAAGAATAGAAAATGAGGAATTTCCAGGAATAAGATTTAAAGGATGTACAGGTGAAGAAGGAATTTCAAGATTTACAAAAGATATTGGTGTTAGTTTTAAGAGTACCTCTTGGTTAGTTGTTTGACCCAAGGATGGGTTAGGTTGAGTTACTTTAGACTAAGTGGAAATATTCTCAACCTAAGTGAATGAGGGTGTGGGGATGCTAGGATTAAGAAGAGTGAATTCTTTCTGATTAGGGATATTTGTTTCTCTAACATTCTCATTGCTGCTCACCATTTGAATGTTTTTCCTTAACGGTTTGTTGGTGGTAGTGTGCTTGCATTGATTCCCCTTAGCTTTGGAAATTACTTCCTCCACATGGGCTGCACCGCTAAGACTTGTAGTCTCAGAGTCCTCTTCAGACCTTTTGGAGTCCTTTGGGCCTTCAACTTCTTCAGTTACATCTAGTTTGTGCTTTCTCTGGCGCAAGTTCTCCTCTACCTCAATGGCATCTTCTTCCTCCGTGCTTTAGCTTCCCTCTAAGTGTGAGTCTTAGCTTTCATTTGTTTCCTTTATTTGGGGTTTTCCATTCCAATAAGTTACCTTAGAACATTGAATTGCTCCTTGGGCAATAGTTTGGTGAATATGTCAGCTCACTATTCCTCAAAAAGGAACACACTCCAGTTTGACATCTCCCCTTAGTACATGATCCTTTATGAAGTGATGTCTTATATTGATATGCTTCATCCTACCATGTTAAACTGGATTCTTGGATAGGTCAATTGCGGTCTTGTTATCATACATAACTTCTAGGCGCTTAGAATTTATACCTTAATTTTTAGTTGTTGCTTAATCCATAGTAGTTATGCTATGCAACTTCCTGCTGCCGTATACTCAACTTCAGCTATACTCAACGTAACATAAGTCTTGCTTCTTACAGTACCATGAGACAAGGCATTCACCAAGGAAATGGTACTCTCATGTGGTGCTTTTTCTGTCGAGCTTGTCTCTTCCATAGACAACATTTGTGAATCCTCTTGGAGTGAAATCTGTACTATTGGGATACCAAAGACCTGTATCAAGGGAACCTTGCAAATATTGGAGAATTATCTTTTCATTTTCCAAATGATATTCTCTGGGGATAGCTTGATTACGAGCATAGTAGCACACACCATACTGGATTTCAGGCTTACTAGTTATAAGGTAAAGAAGAGAACCTATGATTCCTCTGTAGAACTTGATGTCTATTATTTTACCAGCTTTATACTTACTTAAGATAGAATCAATGGCTATATAAACTTCTTCAAAACTTCTTTGGCATACTTCACTTGAGTGATGAAGATTCCATCTTCACTCTATTTGATTTGAAGTCCAAGGAAAATGTTGAGCTCTCTCATCATTGACATTTCAAACTCACTCTTCATTTGCTTGTTGAATTCTTTGCACAGCTTCTCATCAGTTGCACCAAAGATGATGTCATCAATATAAATTTAAACTAGCAACAAATCTTCTCTTCTTCGCTGGATAAACAGAGTCATATTTGCTTTCCCTCTTTCATAGCCTTTGCTAATAAGGAAATTGGTTAGGCTCTCATACCAAGCTCTTGGAGCTTGCTTCAATCCATAGAGAGCTTTCTTCATTTTAAAGACATGCTCAAGCTTCTTCTGATATTCAATGCCTGGAGGCTGGCAAACATAAACTTCCTCTTGAATGAATCCATTCAGGAATGCTCTCTTAACATCCATTTGAAGTAATTTGAAGTTCATATGGAATGCGATAGCACATAGTGTTCGAATTGCTTCAAACCGAGCTATAGGAGCATAAGTTTTATCATAATCGATATCTTCTTACTGATTGTAGCCTTGAGCAACAAGCCTAGCCTTATTCTTGACAACAATGCCATTTCATCAAGCTTGTTTTTGAAAACCCATTTGGTGTCAATGATTGACTTTCCTTTGGGATTTAGAACCAGATCCCAAAGATCATTATGCTTGAATTGATCTAGCTCCTCTTGCATTGTGATCATCAAATAATCATTTCCTTCTGCATTTTTGAACTGCTTGGGTTCAATCAATGAGATGAAATTCGGATGACTTATCATCCTACTGAGCTAACCTCGCATCCTTACTAGATTTCGAATGTCATAGACAATGCTATCGAGCTTTAGGTTATGATGAGTTCTAATCTCTTTTGGAAGATTCATATCTATAGTTAGAGGATCTGTAATTGGTTGTTGAGGCTGAGGTTGATCTTCACCGTTGTTGAAGTTGATGGACAGATCATCGTCTTCTTTGACTCCCTCAACTTTAGGTTGTTGTGTTGGGTTGGGCAGCACATAGAGTGGCATTTTGAGTGGATTTTCTTGTAGATTTACTCCTTCATCTTCATCAAATGGATATCTATATACATTGATTGAAATCCACATGCATAGACTCTTATAATAGGCCGGTTCTTTTGACATATATTCTATATGCCTTGCTGCTAGTTGAGTATCCCGGAATGATACCTTCATCTACCTTTGGATCAAACTTACCTAGATGCTCCTTGGTGTTAAGAATAAAGCACCTACAACCAAACGATATGAGATGACCAATCTTAGGCTTGCACCTTCGCCAAAGCTCATAGGGTGTCTTCTCAAGAATTAGGTAAATTAAAACCTGATTCAAGATATAACGTGTTGTGTTAACAACTTCTCCCCAAAATTACTTTGGTAGATTGTTATCACTCAACATGGATCAAGCAATCTCAACTATGATTCTGTTCTTCCTTTCTACAACCCCATTTTGTTGTTGAGGAGTATAAGGAGTAGAAAAGTTGTGGTTAATGCCATGTGCTGAATAGAAATCTTTGAAATGGAAATTCTTGAATTCATATCCATGATCACTTAAGATTCTATTGATTTTAGTTCCTATTTCTTTCATTATCCTATTATTGAGTTTGATAAAAAAATTCATATGTTTCATCTTTGCTACTCAGCAAGAGTACCCAATTGAATCTTGTGAAGTCATCCACAACCATAAAGGAAAATCTCTTACAACCCATGCTCATAGGCTGAACTAGGATGAAAAGATCTAGGTTGAGGAGCTCCAACATTCGCTTAGTTACAATATGATTAATTGACCTAAATGATTTCTTAAGTTACTTACCGAGCTGGCAAGCTGAGCAAAGTTTATCCTTCTTGAAGCTGATACTTGGTAAACCCACAACTAGTTTCTTGTTAGCTAGTTTAGAAAGAATGTCCATATTTATATGACCCAACCTTTTGAGCCAAAGCCACGAGTTATCCTCCTTAGATACAGGCCAAACGTTAGTGGAGCTCGGGGATAAATCAATCATATACACATTATTACCATGCATTCAAGCTGGGTCCTCCCTTGTTAGCAGTGCTTAAGTTAGTCAAGTCATACTCATCATAATAATTAAATAAAGCCTATAGAGAACTATAGCATGTCAATATTTTCCACAAAAACCACACATCGCTTCTGTTCAGGTCTAGCTCGCTTTCTTCTTTTTAGAGGAATTCTTCCGCTTAGAATTACTAATATGGCTACTCGAAGTTTGACCATTGGCTGGAGGAGGAACCTATTTCTCCTTTAAAGCTGTTATATTAGCAATCAACTCATCTAATTACTTAGTGAGATTGTTGTTGTGACATTCATGATACTCATATTTTTAATGAAGAAAGAAGATATCAAGAGAGAAGGAAGTGATAGTGTCATCCTGATCTTCAATTTCCCTCACTAGTTCCTTGATGTTTTTGATGATTTATTAATCGGTTTCATAACATCAAAGAGTACCTGGGTGAACTCTTCAATGGATAAAGGGATTTCAGGATGTATCTCAACTTGAGAAGATTTCCCCTTGTTGCACTTAGCTTCAGAGGTAGCATGTTTGTTGCTCTTAGAAGTAGATGTTGAGCTCTCACCCCTTTCATTTGTTATCTCCATTCAGTAGAGGTTGGTAGAATCTATTGCTTCTTCATCAGATGATGAAGATTCTTCAAAATCTCTCTAGGTGGTAGCAAGTGTCTCATTCTTCTTTGTGAACCTCTTCTTATATCTGTCCTTGTTAGTATTTGGACAGGATTATTGGATATTGCCTTTTTACCACAACCAATCCACTTGATGTCTGTGTTCCTTCTTGGGCCCTTCCTCAGCTCCTCGCCAGTGCTGAGTTAACTTGTTTTTAGTGTGAAACTTCTTCTTATTGAACTTCTCATCCTTCTTCATAAAGCATTTGAAACGCTTAGTTAGAATGGCCATTAGTTCATTAGAATCATAGCTGGTGGATTCATAAGATAAATCAGCTTTCAGGTAAATGACTTTGCCCACTCTCTCCTTGTCCTTACTCCTTTTGGAGTGATCGATATATTTCCTCAAGGGTCATTTCCTAAGTCAGTAGGGTGCCATCAGCTCATTATAGCTATAGGTTTTAAGATCATGAGCCTCCTCGATCACGCTCTTCTTGACATCCCACTCTAAGGTAAGAGTGTGGAGAATCTTCTTCACCATTTCTTCTTCGATGAACTCCTTGCCAAATCTCTTCAGTTCATTAATGATATTATTGAACCTGTATTCATGGCTTGAATACCCTCACTAGAGTCCATCTAGAACATCTTATACTCTCTCAGAATGAGATTGATCTTCGACTCCTTAACCTTATCAATCCCCTTATAGGTAATCTCTAGCTTCTTCCAGATTTCTTGCACTGTCTTATAGCCCGAGACCTTGTTAAACTTTATAAGGTCTAGCGCATAGTGTAAGTAATTGATGGCTATGGCACTATCTTTGAGAAGCCTTAAGTCAGCATTATCATAATCTTCCGGATCAAATGGAACATGTTCCCCATTCCTTACTATGGTAGGAATTCTGGGTCAAGCTCTATAGCGAGCCATGCCTACATGCTTTGAGATTGATTAAGTTTTTAATGTGATTTTTCCAAAATGTGTAATGATTACTGTTAAACAATGGAGGCTTGGTTACAGACATTCCTTCCTTCAGGAGAATTGTCTATCCTAAGCCGGAACTGAAACTGTTATAAGCTATTTCAAATCTTTAACTCAAAGAATATTATTCTAAAAGCTGAGAACTTACTCTGATACCACTTGTTGGTCCAAACCGGTTTAATATAAATAGCAGAGCGTGTGTGAATGCATTTCTTTGTTCTTTTAAAGATATATAAAAATTCTTTACCAAGTTATGTTTTTATATGCATGTTAAGTTAAACATGCTGAGCTGGGTCTAAAAACTATAAATTCCACAACTTTGTTGGCAAAGTTTATCTTCAATCATCATTGAGTACTTTACTTAGCTCGAATTGGTTTTTCAGACTACACTTGTAAAATTGAGAGAATGATGAATGAGTTATGCACAATAAAGACAAACGAGTAAGGATAAAACGTTAACACCTAAGATTTATCCTAGTTCAGCCCCTAGCCTACCTCTAGTCCCTGGATTCCTTTTCGAGCTTTAATCCACTAGTGTTTCCTTCCTTCATTATATGGGGAAACCTTTACAATGGGTACACAAGATTACAAAAAGTACCTTCCTTTCTAACTACCTCTCAAACACAGTTTAGGTACCCTTCCTAAACTGTAACTCAAATTTCTTAAAGAACTTGTAAAGGATTTCAACTTATAAAACTTGTTGAATCCTTTACAATGTTAAATCTTAATTGCTATCCCTCTATTACAAATAGATTTGGACAATTTGCATTTATTGGATTGCTTGGGTTGGATTTTCTAAATGTTGGATTGATTGAACAGAGTTTCATCTTTTAAAGAAATTCGAGTTGATTCACCAATTTTGAATGTCTGTATTTAGGGTTGAAGGTCTTCGAAGTAGTCATTACAAACTTCTTGTCTTGACAGCTTCCTCAATTTCTCTTCTCTTCAAATCTTTTGAATTTGCCCATTTGAAACAAATTCCAAGATGTTTAGCGATAAAGAGTTTGAATGTTGAGGTGCGAGATTAAACTATTAATCCAATGCGTCAAAATCTCATTTTTCTTTAAGAAATCTGTTCTGATAGAGAGGCGAGCAAGATGCAACATGGATTTTTGTGAATGGTTGACTTGCTGATGTTGCAGAGTTGCGCAGAGACATTACGAAGCGATGCATGTTAGAGGATTCCTTTAGTCTTGGACTTTAGTGAGGATTCTCCAACATTCCATACTGACACCTTTTTGTTTGTGAGGACCACTTCAATATTGTATTTAATTTAAGCGCCTTTTTTCCTAAAAAGCATCAAAGGAATATTTTGTTTGTTACCAAAACCGTTAAACACGTATGTGCCAAGTATTTCTCCAAGTGTCGAAAAGAACTCGGCTCTTATAAATAAAAGCTAACTCAACTTCGCTAAGTCTATATCTTGTAAACTATGTAATACTAAGCTTAACTAAGCTTTTCTTATATTAAGCCATAACTTAATTAATATCTCGGTAAATTGAGTTGTTTTCCCTTAAACATGCTCAAATAAACTTTATTAATTAAGAGTCTACTTAGTACTCAATTAATTTCACTCTCCTAGGTAGCTTGTCATTTCTAAAATGTTTTAAGTACTATGAGGTACTATTTAACTTGGGTTCAACAATTATCTTCAGCCTTACCAGCTTCATCCTTACTCAAGATTGTGATGTGGCCACGTGAGTGGACATTGGCTTTGAATGCTCTATATGGAACTTCCTTAAGACTTCTTGGTTATATTTTGCTTGGCTAATGAAGATTCCATCTTTTCTTTGCTTGATCTGTAGTCCAAGGAAAAAATTGAGCTCTCCCATCATTAACATTTCTCATTAGTTTCTCCAAATATGATATCATCCACATAGATTTGGACTAGCAACACATCCACCTTCCTTTTCTTGATAAACAGAGTTGTATATGTTTTTCCTCTTTTATAGCCTTTGCTTTGTAGGAAGTTGGTCAGCCTTTCATACTAAGTACAAGGTTCCTACTTCAATCTATAGAGAGCTTTCTTCAGTTTGTATACATGCTTAAGATTCTTTGTATCTTCAAAGCTTGGGGGCTAGCGTACATAAACTTCCTCTTGAATGAAGCCATTTAGGAATGTTGGTCCTTGGACGGCTTGTAAACAACTACAGAGGGGGGTGCATGCAATTCTTGGTTACTTTTTACATTTATAAAAATTTGTTTCACCAAGTTAAGCTTTTATATGCATGCTAAGTTAACATAAAAACTTATAAACTGCTTAGTTTCGCTGGCATGGTTTATTTACAATCTCTTAATGAGTACTTGACTTAGCTTAGGATTGGTTTTTCAAGCAAACCACTAAACAGAGATAAAATGATGTATAAGCAGGACATAGTAAAAGCTAAAAGCACAAGTTCGGAACTTCAACACTTAAATTTTATCCTAGTTCGGCCTCGAGCCTACCTCTAGTCCCTAGATACCTTTTCCGAGCTTTAATCCACTAGTGTTCATTCTATACTTAGGGAGAGCAGCCTTTATAGCTGGTAAACACACTTTTGCACAAAGTACCTTCCTTTCTAACTACCACTCAACTTAGTTTGGGCACCCTTCCCAAACTGACACTCAAATTTGAATAGAGAAATTGCAACTGAATTCAACTTATAAAATGTTTAATCCTTACAATGTTAAATCTAAGTATTTCTCTCTATTACAAACTTTTTGAGGTCACTGATCTTCAATTTCTCTTCTCTTCATATCTTTCGAATCTTCCGCGTTGGAGATATATTCCAGGATGTTTAGAGATAGAAATTTGAACTTTGAGGCACGATAAAATGCCATTGAAAAAATCTCATTTATCTTCAAGCAATTTGGTTTGAGAGAGGCGTGCAAGAATGCAATGTGGAATCTTCAGATGGGTTGACAACGCTGACATTGGTAGAGTCACACAGAGACACCGAGAAATGGCGCATGTCAGAAATTCCTTTTGCTGTGGACTTTAGTGAGGGAATCTCGACATTCCGTACTAACATCTTTTATATTGTGAGGACCACTGGAAATCTTCTTTAAATTCATCCTTTTTATCTGGAAAAGCAACTAAAGAATATTCTCTCTCTCTCTCACAAAAATCAGTAGTAGCACATGTGTCATTTAATTCTCTAAGTGCCAAAGAAATGAGCTTTTAATAAATAAAAGCTAACTCAGCACAACTAAGTAGATATACTTCTAAACTACGTAGTACTCAGCATAGTGTGAGCAGACGACATGGAGCGATGGGCCGAGAGCATGCGAGGTGATAGGCGTGGTCCGCCAAGGTGTTTGAAAAAGATGAAAAAGCACCGGGTCTGGGATCGGGGAAAAAGGTTTGAAAGAGAAAAAGGTAAAAAATGTTTAAAATCTGTTCGAACCTGAATCCGCCATCTCTTAGTGTGGAGTTGCTACCTGGATTAGCTCTTTCCAGGAATTAGACTCCTTTGAGGCTTAAAATCCGGGGGACGGCCCACCAAGACACAGAGATTCGGGTCTGGGATAAGTTGCTTATTTCTTAAGTGATCCCAATATATTACATCTACAGAAAATAGTTTTCTTTTAATTGTGCATATTCGCACTTAGGTCGTTTTTTATTTTAAATGCATGTTTCACTTATTGCGAAATAATAAATCATTCACAAAGTGGAAAAATAAACCATCCACAAAACTGTAAGTAAATACAGAAAGTAAATGCAGAAAATAAAATTACAAGGCTTAAAAAATCGGGGGATGCAACTGCCCGCTACCCTATTAATTACATTTCCTCGAGAATATGTGCAATACCCGAAGGAAAAAATAAAAGCCTAAACATGCATCTAACCTGCATCCACAAAGGTTAGCACATGGGATATATCACGTGTTAGATATAGTGTATGCCCTAAGAGCAATATGGGTAGTACATTAGCTTGTATGATGTGTAAACATATTTATTAATTAATAAAAGGCATTTCTTTGTTATTCAAAGTTATTTCTTTAAGTATATGTACGTTTATATGTTATACTTATTAATTGATTAACAAAGTCCATGACATAAGTTACAACATAGAAGAGAAATCATAGTGGAACTATGATTGTAGAGATTATCTTTATCTGTAATTATAATTATGTCTAAACATCCCTGATCATAGTTTCATCGAGACTGGACATTGATGAAGTGGATAGATCAGCATGTGGGTGCACTTCTCAAAAGTACCTGATCTTAATAAGCTAAAGATATGATCTTAGAAGTGAACACATGAATATACACTGAATGTATATTGGAGACCCACTATGAGATCTCATACGGATTAAATATCTAGTGTCAATGATTATCTCGCTACAGTACTTGTGCAAATATCCTTTGACTTAAGAAACTAGTCATCTTGTACATTCGTCATTATACTTTGGATTATTCTTTCACAGTTCTCTCCAGAGGATGTCATAAGGATTATTACGGGTATAGTGACGTCTGTTCGTTGATGAGCGAAGTTATCGAGATAGTATCCATCACTCCCGGATATAAAGGGAGAAATACCTGGCCACTTGCAGAAGTGACATTGGCTCAATAAACCTCTGATCAGAGTATGTTTTAATAGGATGAGATTCTAGTTAAAACATCTCAGTGAGCAATGAACTTTGGTTACAAGTTAAAACACACTAGCTGGACTCGGTTTAAACCGGTCTATAGGGTTGACACTTATCCGTACCCTAAAACCAAATGGTATTGATTGATAGAAGGAGTGTATTGCAAAGTAGTCTACTGTTGAACATGACTTGATTGATAAAGCAATGAAATCTCGGGCATCGGGGGATCATGAATCCTTACTAGAGGCCTCTGATGATCGTCTAAAGATATGGACTGTTATCTTTGTATAAAGTCCACATTAATCGGTTTAACATAGTGGGAAAAACCAATTGAATGAATCTTTAGCGGCTTGGTGTCCGGGGTCCTACGGGTCACACACTTTGAGGAGCTATAAACAAAGCTAAAGAATTCTCAGACTTGGTCTGAACTAAAATGTATTAAATTGGAAAATTACATGTCCGATTAGATCAGAAGATATATGGACAAAGAGAGAATGGTATTTAGTATTTATATATTAAATAGTTTTTTGAAAACTATTTAATTTAAATATTAATATATGTAAAGGGGTTGTTTTCTTTTTGTCTTTAATAATAAATATTTCTGGAAAATATTTAAATTAAATATAAAAAAATAAAAAAAAAATAAGGGAAACTTGCGGTAGCATTGTGCTGTAGCAAGTCCCAGCCGTTGGCTAGGCATCCCAGCCAATGGCTGGGAATAAGCCTAGCTCAGCGGCTAGGCTTTGAGCCCAGCCGCTGGGCTGGCCTTTTACAAGGCAGCTGGGCTGCCTTGTAAAAGGACCCGCAGGTCTGGTCTGACCCGCAGGTGAACCCACCTAGCAATGGGATTTTTTGTTTATCCCACATTGCTAGTTTGTGGTTTTATTCCTTTCTTTTTTTTGTATAAATAACCCCTCCATTTCTCTTTTCTTTTACACCAAAATTTTTCAAGTTCTTTAACTTGCAAAATTATTTTTCTTGGAGAAAAATTTATTTTTCAATCTACGTGATTGAGAAATTTTGAAAATATTTTGACACTGAAAATATTTTCTCTAGTATAAATTTTAGTTCCGATTTTGGTTGGCTAGCACCGACTTAATTTTGGCGAGTTCTACCTCTGGGAGGTAATTTTGTTCGTGGTCTTCGTGTGGATACTGTAGAGATTATTCAAGCGAGGATTGACTAGTGTTTGCTACAATACTAGTGTGGGCTTAGAGTAAAGATGAAGGAGATCGGCATTCGGGTAAGTTTTCCTTTTTCTTCTTTATTTAATTGTTTATTATTTATTTAGAATAATGCATAGTTAGTTATATTATAAATTAGGATTTGCCTAGATTTATTTTATGAACTTTTGCATGTTTAGTTATAATTTTAAATTAAGTTTTACTTAGATTTAATTTATGAACAAAGTTAGTAATTGTTATACTTAGTTAGGAACTAAGTTAGGAATTACTGTATTCTAAATATATAATTAACATTATCTACATGCTTTTGTTTTGATTATGCATCTTAAGGAATCTTGGGAGTTAGGAAAATTTTTTAATTTCCGCTGCGTATGCTAGGCATATCTAGACGTATATTTTCCTTACATCACATATATTCGATTTAATTTTAGCTAGGCCCATGTGGCCTAATTAAAACATCAAAGATTTTAAAGTTGTTAATTTAAATAAAAATAGTTCATTTTTATTTACACGTATGTTGATCAATTTTATTAGTGAAAATGATCGCATGATAAAAGGTGAGGTCTGTTATCTAGGAATAATTTTAATTCCCTTCGTTAGGGTATTCTAATACAAAAATTAAAAAGAAATAAAAGGAGAAGAAAAGAATTACAACATTATTTACGATAACAAGGAATAAAAGTAATTCCTAGGTCAAAAATAAAAATTAAAAAAAAGAGAAAAGAAGATGAACATGGAATTTGCAGCTCTAGGAACTCAGAGGCTTTACCCTTTTGGCGTGAATCCACTTTGGCGTGTTCGTTCATTTCCCGGGAGCATTCCTCATTCATTTTTGTAGTTTAGGTGAAAATGTTGATGTAAAAGTCCAAAAAATCTCCGTTTAATTCTTGGATTTTTAGTGCAATTTACTTAGAAAAATAATTGGTTGGTTGGAAAATAAAGTGTTTATTTTTCCAAAAGATAATCAGACTCGGGTTCTAAATTGGTTTTACACCCAAGAATATCTGAGGATTTAATTAAAAAGATGAAGAAATTTTATAAAAAGATGAAGAAATTTGAGTAAAAGATGAAGAAATTTGGGATCCAAAAGTGCTTTGGATCCGAGAAAAAAATTAGAAGAAAGCAAGAAATATTGTTTGTATATTTTTTATCTGAAGGAGAGGATTTTTCTCTCTAAATTTTTGATCCCCCTCATACTGAAAAAGACCCGACTATTTATAGAAAAAAAAGTCTCGAAAAATCCAAAATATAGAGCCTCGCCTGCGAGGGGTGTCCCCGGGAACAAACCTCGGCGAGGCTCCTCGAGTGTGAGGCTGCCTCGCGCGCGAGGCTCCCTCGTGTGTGCACGAGGCTGCCTTGCATGTGCGCTAGGCTGCCTACGCCCTAGAGGCAGCCTCTACGTGAGGCTCCCTCTCATGTGCACGAGGCTGCCTCGCTATTGGGATTACGTCTCCTTCGTATTTTATTAATATTATTTTATATTTTATTATTATTATTATTATATTTTTTTCTTTTTTTTAATTATATATATATATATATATTTTTTAATACAACGACGCGGAATACTCCCATTTGAAGATCATCGGATGGTCGAAAATCGTGTGATTCGCGGATAAATATCTCGAAAAGCCATCATCATTGAACACCTGAGCTGGTATAAAATCCCATGCTCACAGCTGCCCCTCGTGTGATAATTGCTGGTTTTATAACCAGTATTATCACATGAAAAGAGCGGAGGGATTGAGAATATACTTGACCAGTGCTGCTGGCGACTTCTTATTCCCGATTGGTGATAACATAGGCCTTCCATTCTGGTGCTGCATCTTCACAGGGTTTGATGCCCCTTGTGGGTGGGTCGATTGTTTCTTTCTATGATGTCCCTGTTGTGGTTGACAACCGTTTCATTCTTCGGTTTGAGACTATTTCATTCCTCAGCCATTGATATAACCGTTTCCTTCTTCGATTGTGTTTTGACTTGCTTCCTGTAACAAATCAGAGAAATGATAATGTTAATACATTTTATGATGAATGTTTTAATTATTTGATTTAGTTTATGCGAATCAAAAATTTTTGCCCCTTCAATTAAAAAAATTAAAACATGAGGAATAAATAAGTTTAATAGAAATTCAGGGATGTCCCGAGAACCACCCCGTTGTAGGAGGCTTTTGTTGCAATGTTGACTTTAGGCATGAGTGGGCCATCGTCTTACTTGTAGGTTCCTCATGTGGAGGTGGAGGCATCGTCTTTACTTGTAAATGACATAATGCGCATGTTATGTACGCATGTTTTTATACATGAACAATATTTATCATATGATGTATGTTTGTCTGTTGTATATGTCGTGGGCTTCGTTCATTGAAGAGCCTTCTCTCATGTTGGTGCATGGTTGCCCCTATGGCTTGTCTTGTTGAGGATTCCATTGATGACTTCCTCAAAGTGACGACCATGGGTTCGTTGAATCAGATTTGAGTCCATAGCTTGGATCTGATTTGAGGAAAGTCTGGATGAATCGTTGATCTCGTGTTTTGTTGATGATGATCGCTTGGCAGGCATTTGCCTAAAGTGTTGAAGGTATATGACGCCTTGTACCGTTTCGAGGAGATGATGAATTTGGTGTCGGTTCTAATTTCTACATATATCGCCCTTACGGGTTTTCAATCTATCAAGTTCGTCTTAATTTTTGCCTGGACCGCCCTTTCAGGTTTTCAATCTAGCAAAATTTTTTTTATGTTTACTTGCGACATTCTACCATTGGCATGCAAGCAATCAAGATAAACATATGCATAAGTATTCAGTAAAAATAATAATTCATTAACGAACTTAACAGGGGTATAAACATTTCAAATGATTTAACTCCTGCCATCAATTAGCCTTTTCAAGTTTTCTAACTAATGTGGTTCTCTCGATGTCCTAAGTTTTGCCTGAGCCACCCTTTTCGGGTTTTCAACTCAACGGACTATTATTTTTGTGGTTTGAAAAGAAGCCCTAATTTTTGCTCAACTAACCTAGTGTTAATTGACAGGATAATTACAAATTTGTTCTTTTTTATTCGTACTATTTTTTGGAGATTTATTTCTTTCATCTATGCATGATAGCAATAACGTAAAACTTGGTTGATTTCATAGATTAGCTACCGTCTATATCCATGACTTCAGTTGTTATCTCGTTCAGCATTTCTGGTTAATTGGTTGGTGCTCACAACGCTTTGCTGGCTTCAGTTGTATGTGATGATGAGTCTTGATTATTGGCATTTCCTCTGATGTTCGATGATTGCAAATAGTAGTGTATCATGCGAAGGAGTTATTAACGTGTTCGACAATCTGGCTCCTTTTTATATTTGGTATTAACCTTTGTATGATCCTTTGCTTGATTATTCCATGAATTGTGGTGATTTCAACAATCTATCTCCTTCTTTGTGACATAGCACCGGTTGTTCGATCTCATGAATGGTGATGGTGGAGTTGTTAACGTGTTCAACGATCTGACTCCTTCTTTTTCATGTTACACCGGTTGTTTGGTATTGCGAATGGTTGTGATGAAGTTGTTGATGTGTTCGACGATTTATCTCCTTCCTTGTGATGCTGCGCGGGTTTTTTTGGTCTTGTGAATGGTTGTGATGGAGTTATTGACGTGTTCAACGATTCATCTCCTTCCTTATGATGTTGCGCCAGATTCTTTGGTCTTGTGAATGGTTGTATGGAGTTGTTGACGTGTTCAACGATTCGTCTCCTTCTTGTGAATGGTTGATATTTGGTCCTTATTCCAGCTCCGATCCTTTTGGTCTTTGCGTGCTTTGTTCTCTTGATTGAGTCAGTGGAAATTTCATGCTTGGAGATCTTTCCATTGATCTTTCATCATTGTATGATGAGGCTTTGATCTTTGCATGCTTCATCCTCTTGATTGAGTCAGTGGATGTTTCGTGCTTGGAGATCTTTCCATTGAACTTTCATCATTGTATGATGAGGCAATTGCTATCACACGTTGTCTAAGTACATGTATTTATCTGTCACTTTCTCTCAAGAGTCAAATCATTTGAATTTATTTTGGGGAATCCATTTATACCCAAATTAATCTCATGAAATGATGTGTCACATGTGGTAAAAACAATATGAATATGTTTATGAGAATGCGTGATGTCATTGATAAAATATCAAGCGAATAAGCAAAATTCAATTTATTCAACAAAATAATTCAAAAGCCTCATGGGCGAAGTAGCTGAAAGCTAATTATTACATAATCATCTATCAAGGGTTAGTGCCTCCCCTAGGTGTCCATGGATTTAAAGTGCTCCATCCATTCTACCTTCTCAAACACTTCTTGATAGCTAGAGAAGCTATCAGATCCGAATTTATTCCTGTATGGTGGCAGTGCACCGTCCAACAGCTTTGTTATTATCTCCGGTAAGGTCAAATGAGTCTGCAGCCTGACTTGTGTAGCCATCCAACGCGTATAGTAGGATTTGAAGTTCTCACCCTGCCTTTGCCTTATGGCCTCCAAATGTTGCATTGTGGTTTCCATCTGAGAGTTGAAACCATAATGCTCCAGCATAGCTTGAGCGAGGCT
>CATIWQ010153565.1:0-16081 GCA_949673415.1 Euphorbia schlechtendalii
AGTTACATACCAGACTGTTTTTTATTCAATACTTTTGTAGAATTATTTTTTACATATTGTAATCACTTTCCAATACATTTTCATTACTTTTAAGATTATAGTTGTTTGTTTGTTGCTACGGAGATAAACTTTTGACATGTATTTGTGTTACCTACCATACTTTCATAACAAAATTGACACATCTTGTTCTTCCTACCAGTTACATACCACTCATATACCAGTTTCTTACCAGATATCAAACAGTTGAAAAAATATTTTCGAAAAAGTATATTATAATGGATGGCGTTTCGAAAATAAAAATGAGATGAACAAAAAAATCTAGAGCATCATGTCAAAAAAATGAGTAGTTTAAGAGATAATGGCGAATTAAGATAAGAAAATTAAAAAACAAACGTAGAAGGTAAAGAAGATGAACACATAAACTTTGAAGTTGGTCAAATAAGTTAGGACACAAAAAAACTTGGGTTGAAATTATTCTTAGCTTTGAACCCATTTATAAAACTTCCCCAAACTAGTTTTAAGTGTTCGATTAGAGCTACTATTTCATGATGAAAAAACACAAAGAGTAGTTTATAAATTTTCTGAGAAAATTAAATCTGAAAAATAAAAGCCACCAGCCAAATGTTACCACTCTATGCCTATTCTTTCATTCTTTGATTAAACGGATGCATGTGAGATTGACCATCCTTTTATAGGCAGATAAAGACCAATTTTCGGAGGAAAATACAACAATGCATGTGTTTTGGACTTTCATTCGACTCATACCACCAAGCTCTAACATAAATATTGCTATTATTACATTTAACACCACAAATATTGCTATTATAACATTTATTACATTTAACACCACAAATATTGCTATTATAACATTTAATCTAATTAATACTTAAACTTGAACTATACCTCATTTATACCCATGCTTTATCATAACTTATACCATACGATACAATGACAATAGTTACTTACTCGCACATTTTTATGCAAAAATTAATACAACTCCCGTCATCAAACAACAGAATTGCGATTTACAGAATTATTATAATTGATTATGTGATTAATATGAATAAAAGTGTTAAAATTCTGCAATGAAAAAAAGATTTTACTATTATTACTTTTATGATAAAATATTAATAATGTTTAGAAATGCTACTAATGAACATATACCATGTTTCTCAAAACTTTGTTGAAAAACTTTTTAAAAACGTAAGCCTGATTTTTAATTTTAAAATTTCTTATTTTTAACTTTTAATTTAAAAATGTTTTTACAAACATTTTAATTTATAATTCAGCGGAAACAGTGAAGTTCGGAGCTGAATTAGAAGGTCAGCGTCGCCTTCCTCCCGTCGGAGCTCTTTACTTTGGAAGCTAACCAACAATGGAAGACATCGAAGATTTATTGATTGGCGGCGGAGGTGGAGCTCCTCCTGGTTTTCGATTGCCACTCAATACTGTTGGAGTTAATCCTAGCAACAACAAGAACAAGAAAAGACTCAATCCCTCTAAACTTGCTCAATCCCCCCTTTCCCCCAAAGTTCCTGGCACTCAGGTATTCCTTTTACTTTCTCTTTTCAAATAAATGATACCTGCATTTCGTTCTTATTTATTTTCCTTTGGAATCAGACTATATATATCAAGACCTTTGGATGCTCACATAATCAGGTAATTAATTTCTTTTCGTTTGCTGTTTGTTCAGTTCTGATTTGAAGTATCTGGTAATGAAATATATTCTTAATTACATTGATCAAGGTCTGGTATGCGGATAAGTTTGTTTGCCTAATGTTGATATGTTATAATATATTTCCGTTTTCTTCAATTGTTTTTTAAGATTGTTCTATTTGTAAATTTTTTTGTGTTAATTTTTTTAATAGTTATGGTCTTGGGATCTAGTCATGGGAAGTGTGTAATTTGTGGTTAGTTTAAGCCTTTACGGGCTCCTTTATCCTTTGATTTCTTGAAGTTAAGGGCTCGTTAGAGGGAACCCTCCAATATTTGATATTTCTACAAACTTCTCTGAGATTACTTGCTCCCTTTCATCTTTGTTTAATACAGAATAATCCAGATTACAAAATAGTTACTTACTTCCTACTACAACTGCCTTCATACAGCATAAACTGCATCCTAGGAAATTATTCTGGATATGCAGCAATAAATATGATGACTACTTTAGAAACCCCATACAAACTTACTAAAAAACATAATCTACACAATACACAAACACTAACGTAATATGCCCTGTTGTGGAATTAACATCTCACAAACAATAAAATAATGTCTACTAGAATAAAACTACTATTAACAAATAACATTTGGCAAGCTTAAAGCTTAGGAAAAACATGCTATGAATCGGTTCCGTAAGAGCCTAAAATTCACAAACTGCCAAACATTCTGTGGCAAAATGGATAGCTCAAAGATGAACTGTCCAGATCAAGGAAAGTGATAGTAAATACTAGGACGAGCAGATTCTGTTTTGCTTTAATAAGGGATGCAATATTAATTCATTTTTTTACAAAATTGTAAAACACAAACTAACAGTCTGTTGAGTTTTATTACCTATAGAAGTCTCTGATATTAATTCCAACTTCTTATTTGGTCGATCTTTATATATGATTCAAATTTATTACTGCCACTTATGTGCTCCAGAATGAGACCTTTCAAAGCAACTCATTTTATTTTGAAATACAACTCTGTATTTTTTTAAGCAAAACATATTGAATAATTTGACTGAGTTGTAAATGCAATTTAACTTTTCTATGATAACCTAAATGTGATAATACTCATGAAATACTAATTTACATTCATTATCTGTTAATAAATTTTGGCACAAAAAGTTGCATTGTAATCTTTCATGTAGAGATATAAACTACAAATAAAAGATGTAGTTGAAAATATAGTCTTTTGACCCTTTTCTAACTTAAATTCTTGCTAGCAAAGCACTTGAAATAATCTTGTGTTCTTATTAAGCTTTTGGTTCCCTGTTAAACAAAAAATTTGTGTAGCTATTGCTAATTCATTCGATCATTCATTCATTTATACTATTACTTTTACTGTTTTATTTCCAATTATTTTTTGACATTTTGACTTGATACTTTTTGGTATCTTCCCACTATGCTGTTCCATATGTGTTAAAAAAGACTCCTATTTAGTATTGAACTATTGGGCTAATGTATGTTGAAATCAAAATCTGAAAGTGAGGGTCCTTATGTTGTGGAAAACCCAATATCTTAGTTCAATGGTTTAGAAGAGGCTGTCTGCCTAATGAAAATGGATAGCGAAGCTTAATCAGTGACTGAAGGATGAACAGTATATTTGTAGATGTATATTATGTCTACCTGTATAATCTTATGTCAGGGCTCAAAGATCCGGTGAAGTTGATTTTTTTTCTATAATGTCTTTCAGACATAAGGTTTGTAGATATGTTTTTTATGTTTGAAATATAGTACTTATTCTGGGTTTCTGTGTCTAAACTAATATGTTCCTGCCACAAGTCAATTTTTTCCACATATAGCTTTTTTTTGTAGTTCTAAGCGTTTTGCATAGCAATAGATTACTTGAACAAGACTTAGTTGATAGGTGCTTGTAATTTACTAGGTTTTCTGTATAAAGTGCTTTAGTACCATCCATAGATTTGAACATATCTCCAACATTTTAATGAAAGTCTTGGATCTGATAAAAATTTTGAAGTTACCTAGGAGAAATAAAGTCTACATCAGTAAGAGATCACAAAATCTCCTAGATCTAGATGTTCATAAACATTTGCTTTTTCTGTCCGATGTTTCTTGTGCTCTTTTTTCCATAAGTATATTTGCATGTGCAAAGCTAATTAGTTGTTTGTTATGTTTCTATAAACAGTTTTTGTTTGAATTGCATTTTTTACCACAAAATAACAAATAAATTTCATGTTTGGCAGCTTAATTACCATCTCCTGCTTGCTGCTTTTCTCTTTTCTATATTGTTTACTCAAGTTAATGAGATATAAGATGTTAGCAATGCTAATTGGATGTAGTTTACTTGAGCTTATTTGTTGTTGCTGTCAGTCCAATCACACTTATCCCATATTGAAAAATGTGGCAGAGTGATAGTGAATATATGGCTGGTCAGCTTTCATCATTTGGTTACGCGTTAACTGACATTCCTGAGGAAGGAGACCTATGGTTGATCAACACGTGAGTAATCATTCTTTTCCCTTTTTTATTGTGGCAAAATGATCTAAGATGGTAGTATATTGTATCCCTAAGTTGGCTATAACTATTAACATGTGCTTGACACTTTTAAGTCTAGGTATATATACATTTTGATGCTTAAATGGAAATTGCAGATTATGAGGGCTCTTCAAGATTTTGTTTATCTTGCAATGTTATAAGTTTTACATTGTCCGATTTTTGCTATTTAGAATACGCTAACATAAGTGTATATTGTCATTTTAAATTTGCTTGTTTTATCAAACTTAGTTTGGTGGCATACTGTTGATTGTTGAAAAACTGTGTTTTGTGTCTAGATGTACGGTGAAGTCTCCAAGCCAGTCTGCAATGGACACTCTAATAGCTAAAGGCAAAACTTCAAAAAAGCCCTTGGTAGTTGCTGGTTGTGTGCCTCAAGGTAGTCGAAATTTAAAAGAACTAGAAGGAGTGAGTATAGTCGGAGTTCAACAAATAGACCGTGTAGTTGAAGTAGTAGAAGAGACCTTAAAAGGTCATGAAGTGCGGCTTTTGATCCGCAAGACATTGCCTGCTCTTGATCTTCCCAAGGTGCAATCAGTAAACTCTAGATTCTATATGCAATGACATTAGCATTTCATTTGTGGATTGGGTCATTTTGTTGCCATCTAAAAATCATCACTCTGTCTTTGCTCATGAAATTTACTTTCTAGTTCATGATATGAATCACCACCTAGTTTTAGAGCTTGAAGTGTTCCTCTTTCATTAATTATGTTTTGTACTTGGTTTTCAACAGGTTCGCAAAAACAAGTTTGTTGAGATTCTTCCAATTAATGTTGGTTGTTTGGGGGCTTGCACATACTGCAAGACAAAGCATGCCCGAGGTCATCTTGGGAGCTACACCATAGATAGCCTTGTAAGTTTGTGGCACCAATTACTAATATTTTTTTTTGTGTATTTTTTTCTCTGTTATTAACGTCCACTTTGGCAGGTAGGGCGTGTACGAACAGTTGTAGCTGATGGAGTGAAAGAAATATGGTTGAGCAGTGAAGATACTGGAGCATATGGTAATAAATACTTCATTAGTGGTGTTTGCTTTATGCTGATCTAACGATGCACAGTAAAAGAGATTGTCTGTTTCATTTAATCTTTGCAAAAAGAATAGAACTCCTATAAGGATTTTCTAAAATTGAATATTTCTATTTCTATTTCTATTCATATTTTGTAATTTATTAAGAACTCTAGTGTTTTCTAATATTATGGATAAATTCTTTGAATCCCACTGCCTATCTAGATGGAAAACAATAACAATGGTTATGTTCACCGTGCTCGTGGCTGTGCATCAAGGTTCTGGTTCTTGGAAGTTGGAAGACATCATAAAATTACTTGTGTGATGCCTCTGGAATATTAAGGAAGCATGTTATTTTCTAGAAAACTCAAAATTTCTTCAAATTTCTGTAGGTCGTGACATTAAGACGAATCTTCCTGCTTTACTAAATGCAATTGTTGCTGAACTTCCTGCTAATGCAAGCACAATGCTTCGTATTGGGATGACGAATCCTCCATATATTCTTGAGCACTTGAAAGAGATAGCAGATGTTTTGCGTCATCCATGTGTATATACCTTTCTGCATGTGCCAGTGCAATCTGGGAGTGATTCTGTTTTAAAAGTAAGTTCCGTTCTCTTGTAAACTTAGCCTTCCCATATTCCTCACTCCCCCCTACCTCAAAAAATTCCAATGTAATATTTACTTAGGGTGTGTTTGGAACTCTTCATTTTGAGGTACTTCTATTCAATTCATTTATTTTCTATACAAAGTTTGTAAATTTGTATACTAAATGAAATGGATTGAATTAAATTCTCTCAAAATTGATTTATCCAAACACACCCTTAAGTATGCTTCCTGGAAAGTCCAAGACATATTGAGCTTAACCTTTATACGCATATGACGTAACAAATGTTCTTCTTATCCCAGGCAATGAATCGAGAGTACACTGTTAGCGAGTTCAAGAAAGTGGTTGATACCTTGACTGAACTAGTTCCAGGGATGCAAATTGCCACTGACATAATATGTGGATTTCCAGGTTAGTTTGTGGTTGCAACATTATTTGCTTTAAGCCTTCGATTGCAAAGTCACTACAAAAACATTTCCCATATTGGCTTTCTTCGAGAAAACAATCAATATTGTGTTTTCATGGTGGAAAAAGTTTCAACCTTATGGAAATACTGGAGTAAGAAAGTAAATTTTTCCTCGTAGATGTCCCCTCAGATCCTTAGACGTTGGGAGTTTGGTGAAATATTTGATACATTTTCTTCAGAAAGAAGCTTCAATTGTTCTTTTTCTGTTCTTATTTATAATTTGTTATTGACATTTGTTGGGACATATGATGAACTAGCAAAAGCTTGGAGCAAGTACTTCTGTATTTTTTTCCAGTATTAAATATTAAGTTCTAGCTGTTTTGGTTCATTAAACCGATCTCTTATGATTTTCAGGCGAAACAGATGATGATTTTACTGAGACAGTCAAGCTAGTTGATGAGTACAAGTTTGCTCAAGTTCATATATCACAGTTTTATCCTAGACCAGGTATGCTGTAGATATTTTGTACTTGTAATTTGTAAATATGTTACATTACATCTTTCTCCACTACCCTCTCTTTATCAGTGCTTCCTCTCCATCTAACCCAACCCCTCATTTAGATTGCTTAATCAATAGTGAACAAATTGATCGAAGCTCATCAGACAGATTAATCTGCATCTGACAGATCAAGTACTGTTTAGTTCTTTTTGTTCATTTTATCAAATGTGCACTTTTGTGATGAGTGATCATCCTCTTTATTTTCGTTTTTGAGAAGTACTCTGTTTTGTATTCTGTGGCAAGAAGAAACTCTGCTTCCTCTGATTTTCATTGTACTAAGCAATTGTAGGACGTGGTACAAGAATTCTGATAAGTCTTATCATTTTTGTACCTTTGATAACAAAAATTATTTGCAGGTCAACTCGGTTTGCCTTTTGATAAATTTATTTACTCACCCAACCTGGCAAATTTAATGCAGTAGAATGAATTATGGTGATCTAGAGGAAAATAAAATTGAGTCTACCTGGAGTATAGCCAATTATCCTCTGTATTTTTTCTGTACATAGTCGACCCGAAGCTAGTCACAAATACAAACACTGAAAACTAATTTTTCCAGTTACTAGCCCATTAACAGCACCAAATATATAAGAATCCCCAATCTATGAGATCTGTCATAATGTCTGAAATTTCATCAAGAAAATGTTAGGAGGGTGATGAAAAATGGCAAATCATTGCACTTTAGGTGTGTGGAAAAATTAAAAATAAAACGAATAGGGTCCCTTAATTTCTTGTAATGTGCTTTTCCTCCTCACAATCAATTGATTGTACTCTACATAAAATACTGTGCATTTTATGAGTCTGATGTCAACCTTCCAATTTCATTATTGACATTATTTATTAAGTTGCCAAATGCCAAGTTTTTTTTTCTACCCAATCTACAAATGTTTATTGTAATTGTAATTAGGCAACACACACTTTCAGGCCCAAAGAATTTGTTTACTGCATGAAACCTTCATCTTTGTTTTTGTTCTATTATGCTGCTTATATTGATTTAGAACAAATTGAGAATTTAATTTCAAACCTCAATCTATCATTCATTTTGTCCTGCCATCCCCTGGCTAAATCTGAAAATGAAAAGTTTTATAGAACAATAATAAAGTTGAAAGTTGATGCAATCATTAGATGAATATATTAAGTTGAAAATTCAGGGCTAAAATGATTGCTGCCTAATTTGATACTCTGTGATAATGGAAGTGGAAGATGGAGAAAGATTGGAACTTGCCTCTTTGCATCATTTCAGCTTCAGTTTATTTCGTTCATACTGCTCTGTGCATCTCTTTGATTTCATGAAAAGTTGGCTTTTGAAGATCGCGTGCTATATTAAGTGTAATTGCACTCTGAATTGTAGCTCTGAGAATTTGTGATTGTTTCTGTGGATTGTTGTGAAATATTGTTTTTATATTTTGTTCTTTTAAACTGATTGTTGGCAAACTTATGGCTTGATAATTGGCTGATTGACCCTACTCTAAAATCGCATACATCATTGTTCTCATCTGCATATAGGGACACCCGCAGCAAGGATGAAGAAGGTCCCAAGTAACATAGTGAAAAAACGTAGCAGGGAATTGACTGCAGTTTTTGAAGCTTTTGCTCCATATAATGGAATGGAGGGTAGAGTTGAAAAAATATGGATAACAGAAATAGCAACTGATGGAATCCATTTGGTGAGTCTGTTCACATGTGAACCAAGTCAGTCAAAAATGATTCCCTATCCTGAACAATTTTAACACATACCGGTTTATCATCCATGTCAGCATAGGATAAAATTAAATAATTATTGACATAAAATGAAAAACCATATTAAGGTTCACTGATGTAATTTACCCAAAACTAATAAGCATGAATCCTTTGTTTATGCAAGGTTGGCCATACAAAGGCATATGTACAGGTGCTTGTAATCGCTCCAGAAAGCATGCTGGGCACTGCAGCTATTGTCAAGATAACTTCGGTTGGGAGGTGGTCTGTTTTTGGAGAAGTGATTGAGAGTCTCGACCAAAAGGATGAGAAAACGGTGTCCAATAACCGAAAACCAAGTTCAAAAATATATTCTTGTTCTTCTAATCCCTGTGAGAATTGCGCGAGTTCAAGAGAGCCAGAGCCTTGTGCTTGTGGACCAGAAAACTGTTGGGGCAACAATATTTGCGACCAAAGTGTCGTTTCACAGAGTGATGTCGTTCTAGAAGATGGAGATAGAAGAAGAAATTTGATGGGGTGGTTATCGAGGAGGCGGAAGAACCAAATGCAGGAAAATGCGGAAAATGGGATCACCTTGGAAACAATGAAGAATCAACGGGGTACTGTTGAAAAGCTACAATTTCCAGGCATGCTTATCTCTATTTTGATAATTGCAGTTCTGCTAATAGGCCTTAGTTTCAGTTTTAGGACTGCATCATCTAACTAAACTGAACTAAACTTTGTTGTATTCAACTTGCCCAATTTTGTAAGCTGGTTTTTGTGGAAGTTCTCAAACTGTCGAGGGATTTATTGGTAGTTTCTCTTTTATCTGAAAATGCTGTTCTCTGTAGCTTTTAAAATAGGTTCATCTTTTTGATTGAGGATTTTCAGAAAAATGCATTGCTCTCGTTCATTTTTAATCTAGCTGTTGATAGATTCGGTATGCTGGTTTGAAGATGAAAGTACAATATTCACTGCTAAACCATAAAAAGCTGCAAATTGGAAGTTTTGGGTTAAACTAGTCCATAAAAGTGAATTTGGGTGAAAAATGTACTGTCATCAACCATTTACCATTTCATTTTATTACCTAGCATTCAGCACATTTATGAAAGGTAGCTCAGCTATATTAGAGAACAAGGAAAATAGAGGCTAAAAAGAATGGTGGGGCTCAATACTCTTGTATTCATAAAGATAGAATATGCATATTCAGTGAAAGAGACCCTTTCACTGACTGATACAGCAGGTAATAAAAGAGCATTGTTCCTTTTATTCCTTCTGTCAACTTACTTTCCCTTTTTATTGCGATAACCAACCAAATAAACAGTCCAACAACAATATATTTTTCTGCTCATATTAACATATCTGATTTGGAAGGCAATCTCTTGAAGAAGTTAACATTCACAGACGGCATTCGGGTCCTAAACCTCGGATGCTTGAGCAAGTAAAGCCCAACCAGCGCAGCAACAACCTGAAAAGGAGTCACATATACGACCACCGCCCACATCAGCGAAAACATCACGAAAATAGCCGTGCCCCTGGGGTCCCGCCAGCTCAGCAGGGCCTGGGCCCTCTCGCCCTGGCTCGCCAAGTCCCCCACCACCGCCTGCATCCTCCCTGCCACACTCCTCATCCTGTCATACCTCATCCTCACAACATCAGACGGTTTCGTCGTAGGAAACGCGTCGAATTCCTCGTCCAGCTCATCAGGGTGAGCGATATCCGCTTGCGAAAGCCGGATGTCCATGTGGGACGGGTGTCTTGGCCGAAACCTGTAGTTCCATATGCCGATGGCGAAAAGGTAAATGAATATTGTGGGGAGTATGAGTTCTGGATAGCAAACAAGTATCAAGAACAATGCATGGACTAAAATGGTTGTGATTGGATTTCTCCAATTGCAAATGTCACTGAACCAGTTAAAGAACGCCGCAATGCCCGATACTAAAGAAATTATCCGTCCGAAATTTGCTTTGCTTCTTCTCAAACTCCACATGCGGTAATCCGCATCCAACATGTACTCCACGATTTCTCGGCGCAGCGGCGGCTCTGCCCTTGCTAGCCGTGCTGCTACTATCTGCGTTGCTTGGCGACGAAGCAAGTCCAGGTGTCGAACCGCGATTGGCTGGATGTAATGTATCTTGGGCAGCAACGGCTTGCCGTACTGAGTCAACATATTGACCCAAGCAGTGCAAGTGAACCTCAAAGCCAAATGAATCTCCCCATAATTCTTCAACCCGTGCGGGGTAAGAACCAGCAACGGGTAGTAATGTGTATAAACCCGGTCAGTTTCTAAAGTCGAAACGCGAACTCGAACCTTCCCGATTCTCTGATCTCTCGCGTGATCGTCCCTGCTTCCGTTAACGTGGAAATTATCGAAAACTCCGACGGTGATCACAGTGCAAGGATCATGAACATCCCAAGTGTACTGCTCGTTCCAGCGAGGATTCAAGTTGTCGATGAGCGTTCGAGTTCTGACCCATTTGTTCCCGTATTTTGCCACGCAATACGCATCGGTAGCCCTACCATCCCTGCCCTTCATTGGAACCAAGTTTCTCGCACCCAAAATTCCGAGCTCGAGAATCCCGATTCGCTCCGTCCTGAGGAACTTCGACGATGGCTGGAGATCGCTGCTGAAATGAGTCGACTCGTCGAGAACGTGATAAGCCGTCTCTAAGCAGAGACCGAGCAAAATCTTGCTCGGAATTTTCTCTCTGTTAATCTCGCCCTCGTCAAACAAAGGCCTGAAGAGATTGAACCAGCGAGGATCGGGGAGTTTTGCGGAATCCTTTCTGGGCGGGACATCTCTAACTGAAATAACTACCCTTCCAATGACCTCGTCTTTGCCGGGACCGACCCTGTCTTCAACCGAAACAGCTATGTATTCCTCGAATGGCTCTGAAGCAACAAACATAAGCTCTTCACCGTTCCAACTCGGGTTAAATGTTCGAGTCGGCGAAGAGGGCTTAGTTATTCTTCCCTGATTGCCGAGCTGAACCTTAACGTAAACATTGGGCAACCGCCCCTTTTCGGAAGGGAACATGTCTTGGCCTTGCAGCACGTAAATTCTAAGGTAATACATTTTCGGGGAGAAGTAAACCTTAGATCGCGCATTGGCGAGATATGTATGGCTAATGTCATGAGCGTCGCTGTGCCAAGCTTCAGGGAATGATTCATCAGCTTGAGTTCCCATCCAAACAGCAAGCATTATTTCACCTTTAATGGACTTGTCACCATTTTTGTCTTCTAATTTGTACCATTGAGGAGCCAATGGACTATCTGGTGGGACTCGAATTGGGACTTCTGGAAGATCAAACACAATCATACCCACAAAATCATCCTTCACAAAGTCTTTATCTTTGACAGTGATTTCAACCAAATTGGCCTGCAATCTGTCCTTTGAGAAAGCAAAGGTTTGGTTCCAAACAGGGTTTTGATTCTTCTCTAAATGATTGGTTCTGCCTTTGTAGTTTCCAAGCTTTACTTCTACATAAGGATCAAGACCGCCTGTAATGTCCATTACAGGAAGATCTCTAGCTTTAACCACACTGACATACAAGTAATGCATCTGCTCAACTAGATCATAAGTACTTGATGCCTTGTCTCCTTTTCTGTGTTGCATCCGAGCCGCCACCGATGGCCGGGTCTCCACCGGTAAGAAGTCCAGATTCTGCCTTGCACCTTGCATTTGCATCACTGTAGCAGTGGCCGGTGCTGTCCTGGAAAAATCCGTTCTTGCTTCCACATTCGGTGCTTTTTCTGTCATCACATCAAACCCGGGATCCGCCGGAGCTGGAGGAGCCGGTGCCGGAGCATGACCGGCGGCTGCAGTCCCAATAGAGTGAAAAGTCCTCACCTTTTTCTCTTTCTTCTTCTTCATTTTGTTATCAGCAGCAGCAAAATCTTCCTCAACCTTAACGGAATTAGTTTCTTGAAGAGGAACAGATTCTGGTCCCGGCGTAAGATGATCATCAAGAAGAGCATAAATCTTGAGGGCAATGTCCCCATTGATGTCGGGAAAAATGGCACGTTTTTCAAGGGGGAAACGCTGGATTGAAGCTGCAGATTCAGAAAGAGGGACAGAAACACCAGAAATTCGAGCGCGGCCGAGGAAAAGAGGGTGAGGTTGTGTGGTGTCATGAAAAAGAAGAACCTCAATTGTGTTGTGAGGGAGATGAGAAAGGTTGTGTAGATTGAAGACAAGCTTAGGGTGGAGTTGTTTGGGTTTGGTTTGGATAGTTTGCGTTTGGTTATCAAAATGAATTTGGACAAAAGGGTTAGCAGAGCCATGGTCAGTTGCATCCACAACTTCTACTACTAGTTTAGGCATGGTGGAAAGAAGAAGACAGAAAAATAGGGAAAATGTCAAAGGAAGAGAAATGGTGGGGAGTGAAAGAGTAGAAGAAGAAAAGAAGAAGACAGAAAAATAGAAACTGAAACTGAAAGTGAGAAATTGTTAAGTGCAAGAGTTGAGATGTTAGGTGTGGACCCCTCCTAACTCTTAACTCTTCTGCTGCATGTGCTCTTTTTATTCCTACAATTGGACTATTATCATTAGGGTCGTCAATTAACCGACCCGTTTTTAGATGGTTCAGCATTCGACTCAAACTGGAAGATCATTGATTAGTTCCTCAATATTTATCTTGGAATCCATTCGTAAAAATTGACTCGAAAACTCGTAAATAAGCATGGTTCATGGAATGATTCAATAAAAACTTGTAAACTAACTTGATTATTATTTTTATATATTAATTTGTAAATCTTTAATAAAATATAATTTTTAAAACTTATTATAATAAAATGTTAATATTTTAACCGATTTTAAAATAAAGTGTAAACACATTGGGAATGTATATGTGTGTGTTTAAGACAATATTTTAGAAATTTATGACATTGGTATACATATTGAAATTATAGTTAGATATTTTCTTTTAACTCTACGTCTATTCTTTTATATCTCTTAAATTAACTATCCTTACCTAGAACCGTCCAGGCTCTATCTATGCACTATTTTAAGGGTCATCTTCCACCTATATGTTTCTGGAGTGTTATCAGGTTCTTGATCGATTTATTACCGCATATGCACTACCCAAGCTAGTTTCTTCTACCTAGGTGTCGACTACACGCATTTCTTTTAACATACCGATATTTCGTATATTTGAATTTTATTAATACGCAAAAATTATCTCTGTTTATAATATTATCCTACATCTTCATAATAAAAGTCTTGTTCAAGCTTAAAAAAATGTGGTTCAAACGACAAAAAAGAGACTTTAAATACTTTAGATCAAGACAAAATACATAAAATTCTTTTATTTTTTAATTATGTTACAATTATAGAAAATATTATGATTTTTTTAGTTTTCTTTTACCTTAAATGTGTATTACTATTTTTTATAATATATTTTAATACTATAATTCATATTTTAATTGATTTTATAATGTTAATATATTTATAAAATAAAAAAATATAAATCCGCCTAGGCTTTTCATGGGTCTGGACTAATCCCCGCCTAGGATTGAAGGCTCTGGCCGCCCAACTAAAACCTAGTGATTTTTAACACGCTGCTCCTTGATAGCATTACCAGTTTGATCCATCACACTTTTATACGTAGTGTATAGTTTATATATAATATTTTCATTTTTTTTATCGAATTCTTAAATAGATATCAATTTTATTTAATAGAAATTATAGATAGAAAGTAGGGAGAAAAATTTCTTTATTACTTTTTGTTCAATAATTTTTGGAGTCTCTGTAATAATAAAAATCATCATCATCTGCAACGCTAATTGTCTAATTATATTGTTGTAAACTTCTCAGCAAATAGGTTTAGTTTCACTAGAAAACAACATAAAAATATGATATAAAAAATTAAAATGGAAAGCAACTCACATAATTCAAGATTCACGTGACTCAAAGTAAACATGCCGAGCTTCGTTAATCCAAGCCTAATCCAGACCACAATTTAGAAATTTGAAATGGGTTTACAAGGTAAGTTTCAAATCATATTCAAAGTTCATGAATAATTTTTTTACGTAAATAGAAATAAAATCACAAGTTTATACATGTGTTTAAATTTTACGTATCATTACATTCTTTATTATTTCTTGAGCATATACTAAGAGTTATCATACTCAAATTTAAAAATTCAATGAACTAAACTATAAAATCTCAAAACAATTATTATATAATAATATATAATATATAAAAATGTTATTTACGGGGTCCGGATCAAACTGGGTTGTATATTTATATAAAAATTAAATGAATCCCATTATAGGCTTTAGCGGGTTCGAACAAACTTAATCAATGAAAAATTGGGCGCATAAACCTGGCCTATAAAAAGGGGCTTAGTCTAGGTTGTGTGGGTAACTAATAAAAAACATGTCAACCACAAACCAATGCCCTTTGGACAATTCTACTTACTATATAACAAACAACAATAATTAAACTTAGACCAAAATATATAAGCATCTCATCCTTTTTCATTTCCCTTCTTCATTATAATTCCATCTTCTTTTGTATTATTTTGTTTCTCAATTATGGAACTATTTGGCAATAAAACAATCACTCTTCATTTTATTTTCACGTGATTTTGTGAAAATTTGGAGATAAGAAACTCTTACCGATACTCGATATCGATATTGGTGACACAACTACATTTTTAAGCTACAACAAAATTGAAGACGACAGTGAAAAATTTGGAACTATAAAATATCATTTATCATTCTCCTCCACCACTAACAAGAAATCTCTATCCAAGTCTTAGATAGAATCGGAAAATGTGGAAACTCACCTCAATGAATGTGATTGAGTGATTAGCAGGTTTAGGGTTTAGAAGAGTATACAATTACAAACAACTCATTAGATTATTACATAATATTTATATACATTATTATGCCTTCTCAAGTTGGGTACGGGTGTTAACCACAACCAACTTGCTCCGTAATGTCCGAAAGCCAGTGCTCGACAATGGCTTGGTTAGAATGTCTGCAACCTTTTCATCCGTGGAGATATAACGAACAACGAGTTTCTCGAGGTAACTGATCTCTCACGTACAAATGGAAATTCAGCTCTAAATGTTTTGTTCGATTATGGAACACGGGATTTGTCGTCAAGTATGTAGCATTGAGGTTGTTGCACCATAATGTGACGCAATTGGTAAGGGAAAACCAATGTCCGCAACTAACAATTTGAGCCAAGATAGTTCCGACGTTGTAGGTTTGATTAACGGTTTGATTAACGGATATAATTATTATAGTTCATTTACTAAACAAGACATGATCCGTGCCCCATTGGGAAGGGCTGTTTGAATGGACACCTAGGGTTCAAATCCCTTCTTAGTGATATTTATCACCCTTTTTAGGGTCTTTTTTTTCACTTCCTTTTTACCTTGTAATTTTTGGTGATTCTCCTATTTTTTTAACACTTTTTCTTAATTTTTGAAAATATATTATAAAAATTTTATATATTAACTATATTTACATTATCATCTTTTAGTGTTTTTTAAATTTCATATTTCTACTTATTTATTTGTTGTTTTCCTTTTCATTATTTTGGAAAAATTTAATACAATTCTTGAATTAATAAAATAATGCGAATCTTTAATTCGTGTTCTTC
>CATIWQ010153586.1:0-17922 GCA_949673415.1 Euphorbia schlechtendalii
GAAAATTGGAACTAATTTTCCTCTATAGTGGTTCAAGAATCTTATAGTAAACCTTAATTCTTATTTGAATAACTTCAGTTTTTGACGAATAATCCTGCAAATCTGAGGACTACAATGGTTGCTTCTCTTCTCCTAGAAAATGGAAAGATTTTTAGAGCTCCAAATTACCGTAAAATAACTTCATAAATCCAATTCACGTGTTTATATCGAAAACAATAGAAACTGGTTGAGAAAACAGAAAGAATAAATTATCAGATGTAGTTGGGCGAAAGAAAAAATTGCAAGAAGAAATTATATTACGCTAGAAACTGCCACTTAGTGTAGTTGGGTGATGAGGGAAAACAAATTGGAATGAGAAACTGAATTATATTAGAATTTGCTCTTCGTGTAGCTGGTGGAGAAGAAATCGGAAGAAGAAATCAAGAGAAGGGTGATTAACGATTTAACGTTAACATTGAATGAAAGTTTGCTGATGAGGATTTGAAGGGACACGTGTAAGAATCTGAAAGGGAGACAGGATTGGGGACAGCAATTTGGGGACAGGTGATTTTCTTCCATTCTATAGTCTCATCTTTATTGACATGTCAATTTACAAAAAAATTGAAGTACACACCCTTAAAGGAAATTAATTCCCATTTAAAAATGCTAAAAGAAAGTGGTAGTTCTAATAGATAAACATGGACAAAAGATTGTGTATATGGTATCAGTTAAAGAAAGCACAATGTCTGATAATCAGAAAGGCCATGAGTCATTTAAAGTCATGGTAGAGTTTAAGCTACCAAATAAATGGAAGGGGATTTTAATCTTTTTCTAACAAAAAGACAAAATAATTTTGGATCCCGTCATATTTTATATTTTAAAAGGCCATATTCCTAATTCACATTTTTGTTTACGTGAAATTGGGCCGTAAATATCTCCTTCTCTGTTTTTTCTTTTTTTTTTTTTTTTTTTTTTTTTTTGTTCATGGTGATGTTACAGCCCTCAATCTCCTGAGAATTCATTCTCTGAATCGCATCCCTCATGGATTTCTCGATGGCAAAGGTTACAAATCCAAAACCACGAGATCCAGTCTTCCAATAAACTCATTGTTTTTCTCTTATAGTTGTTTTTCTTCCTTATATGGTTACGTCTATTTGATTCATAATGGTTGATTTATGCAGAGGTAGAAGCATGACAGTTTCTTTTGATTTATCCATATCCAAATCGTAGATTTCCGCAATTGGAATTGTTCCCCTACCAACTTGAATTTCTTTTTCAGTTTTTTATTTTAAGCTTCCTTGCTGGAATATATTTTTCCTTGTAATGTTTGTTTCTCTTGGTTACGAATCATTGATAGCGTACATTAATTAGTTGATGTATTTGAAAACCATTCAAATGCAGTATGTTATTGTTGAGTGCCATGCTCACTTAGTTTGTATTGGAGTTGAATGAGGTAATTCAGTTGACTAATTTTGGTTATTGTCCAAAGACAATGAGTTTAATTTATTTGCAAATGTAACCATAGAAGGTTACTCAAATGAAATAGTAGAAATCATTGGATTAAAGCAGAGTCTGGTGTTGGAAAATATTAGGACGACTAGAGATATCATCACGCTCAAACTCTTGTGGAATAAAAGTAATATAAAAATTATGTAATATAATAGGCATAATGACTATTTCTAAGTATAACAACTATTATACATAGTATATTAGTCATTATACCTGGTATACAACCTTTATAAATATGGTTTTTGCTATGGAATTGTATATTATCTTCAAAAATAAGACTATAACAAAAAGCTATTATATTCGGAATAATAGTTTTAAATCTGGTTAAAGTTGAGCCTGAAAGTTCATAGATTTTGAGTCATACTCAAACGACAACAAAAAGAATGGTTACTGAAGCAAGGAAATAAAACATGTAATCTTATCAGGAACTTAAGCTAATGTAACTTTGTGTGACATTCAATGAGTTTTATACTAGTTATATAATTTTTATACTAGGTATAATATCTTTTTTATCAGGTATAACATTTTTTTATACTAGGATTAACATCTATTACGATAGGAATTGTTTGTTTATATTAGCTAGTTAAAAGATTAAAAATGATGAATGTAAGATGTATTTGAAATATAAGATATGTTACTATTAAAGCTAATCCCATAATTTTTCAAAATTATATAAGATTGTTATAATATACCTAGAATAATACTCATTATACCAGGTATAATAGCTCTTTTACTATGTATAAGAAATTTATAATATGTTTTTTGGTATATAATTGAGTATTGTCTTCAAATATAAGAAAGTTACAGCTTATATACAAGATATAACAACTCGTATACCAAGTATAACAGCTTTTATACCAGTTAACAACTATTATATAAGTTATATTGCCTTCATAAATTTTTTTTATATAAAATTGAGTACTATCTAATAATTATTATACCTAAGCCATGCAAATACAAAAAGAAGGTAAAAGAGAAAATGAAAACTTCAAAAAAGATGAAAGTGAAAATATTTTGTTGTTATGACAAAAGCAAAAAATATTTTATCCAAACAAGTGATTTGCTTGTATTTTCCTAAATTGTACTCATTGATCCACCTAGGTCCAAAGGAGATAAACTAAATAATGTTTGACAATTGTAAATTGGTCTAGGCTCATTTACACTTCAGGCGAGTATCAGAGATGTTGGTCTTCCAATATCAAAATTGATGAAGCTTAATGAGTTTTATAGTAAATTGAACCTTAATAAGAATTGATTGTTTTTGTATTATATGAGCTCAGTCAATTATTAATCTAAACATTCTAGAATTTCACTGATTCTCTAGACTAACCAGTGAATTCAATTGAATGAAGTATCCCTAGAGGGAGAGATAAAAACAAACTTTAAAATAATACGTAAAGTTCAACAATAATTCTTATATTTGACACTTCCCCACATGCAAATGTCTCTTGTTCTTGAAGTTGGCACAACGCAAGCCCAATCTACTATGTGTTGAAACTTAATTCAACAAACAAGTTTCGAGATTCGAAATCTTGACCTCTACGTACAATAAAACTTTAATAACATGTCATATAACTATTTGATCCAAAAACTTAATCTAAAAAGTCAGGCCAAACGTAGATGACAATTTATGTTTTTTTCTAATATAACCAATGCCGAGACACTGGACTCGAATTTTATTAGAAAAGAATAAAAAATTCAAACAAAAAGAATCAAACAAAATTTAATGAAGAAAACAATCAAAATGCTTACAAAATTTTGGTTCAATAATTACCAAACTAAAATTGCAATACCCTCTCAATGCAACGTATCACAATATAATTAGTTTGACTTTTCAAATCTTATTAATCTGATTTTTCTCTATCTGAACAGAAGTTGGCACATGACTCTGAGAGAGAAAACAGATGCAATATTTCCAAATTGAAGGGGGAGGGTTGACTGATCCTTTTACAAGTTAGGGGTGATATTTGGCATTTATAGCTAAGTTGAGGGGTAAAGATGCATTTGACCAAATTTATATTTAACTTATTTTATCATATATAGATATTTGTGTGAATTTTTAAGCTTATTTTAGAACACTGATGTAGAATATACAAAGAAAAACAATGTAAGATACACGTAAATATTGCAATTACAATAATAAAATCCAACCAATTTCACTTAAAAAAACTTGGGCATAAACACTTTTTTGGACTCCATGGTATAGTCAGTTTGCTCATTTGGTCCGTCTCCTATACATGTTATTCATTTTATCCTTGTCCAATATAATTAGTTACCTTTTGGTCTTTGTGCTATGCCATAGTTACCCATTTGATCCTTGTGGTATGCAATTATTTTACTTTTTGAGCCCTGTGTGCTAAAATCTAATTTAGCAAAACATCATATAATATGTATTAAAAGGATCAAAAAGGTAAGAAATTGGATAACAAAAGGTCCAATTGGATAACATATATAGCGGAAGGACCAAATGCGTAAACTGATCATACCACAAGGCTTGAAAAGGTGTTTATGCCAAAAAAAACTTCTATAAAAGGTATAGGCATGTATCAAAGGTATAGGAGCAAAACTAACTACAATTCATATCACCTATATATTTCTTATACATTCCCTTTTTATACTTGAAAGTTTGATGGACCCCGAAGAGCTTTTAGACCTGAAAGAAGGCACTAAAAGCAGATCCAAGGAACAACAAACCAAGAGAAAATATATCACCTTAGAAAGATAGTTACAATTACAAGAGTGTTATAATTGGGCTTATCAACTAATCAGAGACAAAGAGTAATAGGTTGATTGTTACATTTCAAAAGAAAACCAGTAAGATTAACGCTTCTATTCAAGATATCCTTGGAGGTTGAGATTCTCCAAGAAAAATTTTATTTCTTCCTTTCTATATCTCACAACAAACAATAAATTTTAGGGAAGTTCCGAACTTTCCCTGAAGACTACCTCTGAAGATGCCCTCCAAGAAAGAAGAAAAAGCTATATATTTCTAACAAGTTTCATGAAAGCAATAATTTTCACATCCCTTTTATTTTTCTAATATTAGCAAACAAAATTCAAAAAATATTTATCATTAACAATCTAGTATCGAAAATAAAAAATACCAATGAAGTTCTCATGAGTCGGGCTTTGATACTCATTAAAAATACCTCTGGAGAAACGTTGTGTCCCTTCATTGGAAAAATATTGGAGCGGGTGAAAATTTCGGGGCGAACGTCCTAACTAAGTTTATGCGTTTGCTTGCCTACAAAAACACCCATCTCTCTTTTCATTATATTAAATATAAAATCGGCATTCTCCAGAAGAGAACACAGTTATGTACAAAGCAAAATGTTTGGATGGATGAGAATGTCATTCATCCCAAATGGAAGCATACTCATATTACAAAAATAAATAAAACGGCAATGATAGTAACTTCCTAGCAAGATGACTTCCTCCCTATGTTGATCTTCAAAAATCACTTTGTTTCTCCTCCCCCGAATGTCTCATGCAATGAAAAACCATAACGATGTGGCAAAGTCTTGGGAAGGTCCCATGCGAAAGAGTGACCGCCACCAATCTACAAAGCTACTAGCCGAACCTGGGATCTTCACAACCACACCAAAAATCGCAAAAGGTCACACCAAAACTTGTCAAGCCTTGAAGCAATGGAATAGTGCGTGTTCCATGATATCTGTTTCCTCCCAAAAATGACATTCCACATTATCAATGCAACCTCTATATACGAGAAAAGACTTCGAGGGTAATCTCCCTTGGAAAACTAACCATCCGAAAAAAACCTGTTGAAACCCAGTAGGGTGCAAAATAGGTCAGAGGAGGGGTGAATGACTCTTTTTCGACTTTACTGATAACTTCAAAAAATGTTGCTTCTGAAGTTACTTCTGAGTAAGAGATTGTTGCTCAGAAATCCCTTTAGTATTTTATGTGTTTTAGATACGGAAATAAATAAACACAAAAATAAAAGAGCAGAATAAATAAATGCAATCAGCAATTTTTTCCTAGTTCAGCCTCTGCCTAATCTAGTCCTTTGAAACTCTTGTCCAAGATTTAATCCACTATTAACTCTTCTTCTGGTGAAGAGTAAACCTTTTACAAAGCTCTGACTGAAGTTCCTCCAACATTCTATGCCTTGCTGAGCTATACCAACGCAGGAGTAACATCCTCCTATGTCTGAGGCTCTAAGCTGAAATCCCTTCAAAAGCTTCTAGTTCAACGAGCTATACCAACTCAAAAGTACTTCTTCTAAATCTGAGGCTCTGAGCTTCGTCTCCCTCAAATTCCTTCCTTATGAGAACTTAGCTCCTTCACACTAACTTACCCTCAGCTTAGTGTGATTATCAGCAGTTTATAAGAGAATAATTTATGTGAACTTCTGAACTTTGTTTTAGTTAGTTTAATTACAAACAGATGAGATTTAAATGTTTTCTATGAGAAGGTTGTGAGTAGATTTAGAATTGATTCACTCTTGAATACTTTTTGTTAAGATTCATCCACCGTGGTGGAAATCATCCTTTTAGAGAGGGAGAGAATGTTTCCGTTGATATTAAGATTGTTGTTGGAAATACTGCCGTTGTCTCTCAATCTTGTTTCTGTTAACGATCTGTTAGAGAGCTCGTCCAACTTTGATCAGCGCCATGCTATGTTAGGTTGATTTTGGGGGACCACTTTCTACTATAGATACGTATCAGAGTAGCAGGTGAGATTTGCAGAGAAGTTTTTGGTCCTGATTTTGAAACAAGTTTTGTCTTGTAATATGCTTGGGGACAAGGAGCGCGGCGGCATTAAATGCAAAGTCAGCTTTTTGAATTTTTGGCATGGAAATACTAAGTTGACCTTTTCCAGTCCTCAGAGAGGCTTTTTAATGATCTGAGACTTGAGTGGTCCTTTGAGATATATAAAACTTCTTCTGACTTTAACAGCTACTGGGCATGCGTAGCTCTTCAGACGAAACTTTGTGCTTTTGAGGCGAATTCCTTCTGAGCCTTATTTCTGAACTTTGTTCTTTTGCTGATGACTACAATGGTGTACTTCTGAAATAGTCTGCTATGCTACTAAACTTGTAATGTTCCTCTATCGATGTCTTCTGATTACTGCTTATTTATACTTCTGAGTAATAATGTTCCTCTGAGTGCTTCTGCCAGTGTCTTCTGACGTATTATTATTTTCTGAGTTCTTATATAACTTAGTACGTACAGTACTCCATGACTGTCTGTTGAGTTATTGTCTGACTCAGTTCGCAACCGTCTACTGAGTAGTCTTCACTTAGTTTGTGATCATCTGTTGAGTGATCATCTTACTCAGTTCTTCATGATTGCATACTAAGTGATCTTCTGACTCAGTACAAACAGTACCTTGTACTGTGTGCTGAACTCAGAACTTACAAAACTTCACATTATGAATTCAGAACCCAACAATCTCCCTCATTTTGTTGGTTCTGAGTGAAGTCAAGTACATCCCTCAAACTCCCTCATAATCTTATGCATATTTTCTAATTAATGAATTACAAGGAAGTTAGTACAACGAAGAGTTGTATTTTTGAACAAAAGTAAAAACTTTTTATTGATAGAGTTAGTTTACAAAGTTTTGACAGAGGATGAATTCAAAATTACAAAGGATTCAAAATTACAAAGGTTTTTCTTTAAGTGCTAGAATATCATCTTGTTGAGTCTTCTCTGGTTGATCTACCTCTTTAGCATTGCTTGATGGTTGGTTGGAGTCATCCACCTTTCCCAGATCTCCTTGAAGCTGTGCTTGTCCTTCTCCCTTCACTCAGCACCAACAAGCTGAGCAACTATCTTCTGCTCATTAAGAGCAAACTTTTGAACGACAAGCTTGAAGAGGAGGGATAATCTGCTGAATCAGCCGTGCAACTTTGCTAGAAACAGAGGGAAAGATGCTTTTAAGGATTACTTAGAGAGCTTTATGATTCCATATCCATTGAGTGTTTAGCCCATTTGCCAGATGCTTACATTCCTTGCCACCACTATATCTCTAGCTTTAGTTATGGTCTTGGTAAGGGTAGCGGCATACTTCTGAATATGTTCCTCCATTTCATCCACAACCTCATTCTTCTGAGCAAAGGTAATCTCTGTGATCTGCTTGTGGTCTTCTTCAACAGCCTTGAAGATCTCAGACTTCAACTCCCTTTTGTAATCCGCAATAGCTTTGAGAGTTTCAACCTTGGAATCATTCATATGCTTCATCATCTCAGCAAGACTATTTTGGATCTTCTCCTACTGCCACATGTAGAAGGCATTCTGAGTCCTAAGCTCCTGCACTTCACTCTTCAGTCCCATGGAGTATTCAGTTGTTGTGCGCTCAATGGCAATCCTCAGAGTAGAGATGACATCTCCTATCTGCTTCTGAATGATCTCCTTCACCCCACTCACTTCTTGGTGGATTATCATCAGGCCCTTCTCACCATCTTTTATTATCCCGTTCAACTTCTCGAGAGCCTCTAGAATATCAATGTAGTTACTGAGCCTTGTCTCCATGAGAGGTTGCAAATGCTTGATTAACTCAAAGCGAATTTGACTTGGTAAAGGGATCTTGTCAGCCCTTTCCATGATGATGTGCGCTTGTTCTGAGATGAGAGCCACACTCTGGGCAAGTTGACGGTTGAAGGGGGCTAGCTTCAAATCCACTATGGAGTTGTTGAGGTGAAGGGCCATGGTTAGGAGATCATCAAGAGTCTTGCCCATATGATGAAGAGAATTGACAGGAACAGAGGTGCTAGGATTTCCTCCCTCAGCAATGTCACCAACCATCCACCCTTAGCTATCAAGAGACTCATCCCCAAAGATCCTTTGCTCCGCAGGTCTGGAGATTAGAGTGATTGAGCTGTTGGGATCTTCCAGAACCTTTGGCACAGAAGGATGCTGCTGTTACTATTACTGTTGCTGCTTCTGAGTCTTAATCTCACTCATAATCTGAACTTCATCATCTGAATCATCCTCCAGCATAACTTCCTCCCTTATTTCCTCTGGCCTTATATTGTGTTTGTCAAAGACAAAGCGGGCCATAGCAACAAACTCATCAGCAAGATTTGATGTTGATGGTTGAGCACTCCATGCAGCCATTACAATCCTCTAAACTTCCTCCTTCTGAAGAGCTGATAGGAACGGATCTTCCTCTAGCATAACCTCTTTCAGCAAAGATGGCTTATCAGTCTCTTCCTCCTTGTCCCCATCCTTTTCCCCCTCAATTTCATCCTTCTTCTCTTCAACTTCATCCTTCTTCTCTTCAGGCTTATCAACCTCCTTAGCAGTTTCAGCTTTCTTAGCCTCTTCCTCCTTTGCCTTAATCTCCCTTGATATCTTTTGAGTAATTGATACTGCTACTTCAAGAGGATCTGTATCAGCTATTGGGTATCCTCTTGGAGTAGACAGAAATTGTTATGGTGTCTCAAGAGAGGAAGTGAAGAGGTGAGATGGATCAAATACTGACTGTTGTTGATCCAGGGGAGGAGATTGTGGCTTTTTCTCTAGTAGGAAGTTGGTAGGATTTACCACTTTTGGAGGAGCTAGACTTTGTTTTACTAGAAGAGCCCCTAAGGGCAAATCAAAATCCACTGAATTCCCTTCCAGGACCTTGCCATCCACTTCCTCTAAGTCGTCATCCTCTGTCTCAGAGGTGCTCTTCTCCTTCAAATTGTTAGTGAACTCTTCTGGAGCTGGCATCTTCTTTCCTACTATCATGGCCCTTTTCTCAGCTTCCTCAACTTCAATCCTTATATCTTCCACTGTGCCATTTCTAGGTACATTAGTAAAGACTTCCACTATGCTTCGATTGTAGGCTTTAATCATATCATCCTTTTCAGGATCATCCTCAGCGACTACAGTTTCACATTAAGTTTTTGCCTTCTTTTTCCCTTGCCTCTTTTCCTTCTTTTGTTCTTTATTCTCCTTAAGCTCTTCTGCCTTCTCCACCTCCTCTCCTTTATCTTCAGCACCCTCATCCTCATCCTCGTTTAGGATAACCATTTCAAGATCAAATTCTCCCCTTTTTAGTTTGGTAAGAATGTTGATGGGTTGGTTATTTTCTTCATCTTCTGAGTTAGTTTCCTCTATTGACTCTGGCACATACTTGAATTTATTCATGGAGTAAGTAATTCCTTGTGCATTTCCTACAGTAACTTCAGATGGAATTACAACCTCTTCAGCAACAAGTGCCTTGCTTCTGCTAGCTCTGCTTCTCTTTGCTTTGGGAATGTCTTCTTGTTTCAACACAGGTGTCCTTTACCTCTTGGGGGAGACTTCCTCAACCCCTTTCACCACTTCACCCTTCTTAGCTACTCTTAGCTCTTTCTCTCTTCTCTTCTTCATTATTTCTTTTAGTAGGCCCTCCTCCCTGTCCCATTTCATCCCGTAATCTACCTTTTTATTAAAGGTTTCTTTTACAATTTCACTGCCTAGGTGCCCATCTTCTTCTGAGTAGTCTATTTCAGAAAATGCAACAATCCTACTGATTAAACCACAAAGTGTGAACTTGTGGTGAAGCATATGCTGCATAATGATAACAGGCCAGTTGACTTTCCTCTTCTCCACCAGATGATACAGAATACAGTGCTCATAGCTAGATACTGCATTTGTTGAATTCATCTTCTGAATTAGAAGATGAGCCATTATGAATTGCCAGTATCTAGGCTCCTGGGGCATATGTGTGCTTATCTTCTTGCCAAACCATCCTTCTAGCATGTAAGCCTTCCTATCGTAGCTGGTGGAATCTTCACATCCTTGTCTCAGAGCCAGACCCTCATCTTTTATATTTAGTAGTTCTGCTAGGAAATTTGGAGTGATGGTGATTTCCTTTCCTTTTATTACTATTTTGAGCTCTTCATCGCTAATAGTACACTTTTTTAGGTTTTGGTAGAACTCACGAACAATTGATATATAGGTTGGTTCCTTCAATTTAATCCATGTATTGAATTTATGGAATTCGATGGTTTCTTTGTAAGGGTTGGTTTGAGTGAAGGATTCATCCCAAAGGTATCATTGAGGAATAATGTTTGAGGGATTTGACTTGTATAGAACAGGTTCAAAGGTCTTTTGAGGGATTTTTATCATGACTTGCTCTTTAGGATTAGCTTTTGATGATCTGGTTCTCTTGGGTGCCATTTTTTCTTGTAAGAAAGTTTGAAGAAATTAGGGTTTTTTTAGAGAAGAAAGGGTTTCTCAGCAAAAGGGTGTAGATGATGAACAGTCTTTTCCTTTTAGATAGGGGTGGTTTCAAAGGGATGGAAAAGTAATTTAACACAGTGACGGTTTCAGCATTTACCGTTTAAAATATAGGTAACCGTCAAGGGCGTGACTAACAGATGAATGTGAACAGTTTTTAACCAAAAGATCTGGCTTAAGATTCGGGTCTTTGAATTTTGAAATGTGGAGCAGTTGGCAGATCAAATCTTCTGAGAAGTGGCGCTTCTGACTATCGCTTCTGAGACATACTATACTTCTGAGTGATTACTTCTTCTTCTGAGTAACGTTCACACTGGATTACTCATACTAATTTCTCTTCTGAAGAAGGCAAATTGATCCTTGCCCATAGGTTTAGTAAAGATGTCAGCTCTTTGCTCTTCAGTAGAGATGTATACTAGCTTGATGTCTTTCTTGAGAACGTGATCTCTTATGAAATGGTGTCTGATGTTAACATGTTTCATCCTGCTATGCTGAACTGCATTCTTTGATAAATCAATTACACTCTTGTTATCGCAGAGAATCTCTATGCATTCTGACTTTACTCCATAGTCTTCAAGTTGCTGTTTGATCTATATCGATTGAGTAGCATAGCTTCCTGTCACCAGGAACTCAGTTTCTGAAGAACATTGCGCCTCTCAGCTTTGGTTCTTGCTGAGTGCATAATAGCCATCATTCTTCTTTGACTCCAAGCTTAATTTGTTCTTTCTTCTTGGAGCGAGATCTTCAGAACTGATTTGATTCCTCCATCATTCAACTTCTCTCTCATCCTGCATCCTCAAACTTTCTTGGCTCCATGCTGAATGACTTGTCAGCATGTTGAGTTCTCCTTTGTAGAGAACATGATTCTAAGACACATCAGGGATCAAAATTTCTAGATAATCCTCCTAGGATCTTGTCTCCTTGGAATGATCATGATGAACAGCTACCCTTATTGCTTCTAGAGAATGTCCTTCATCTCCATGCTGTGTTTCTGAACTTAGCTGGTTCAGAGGATTGCTTATTTGAGATAGAGTCAAAGCTGGCATTCCCATTTCTTCTGCATCCTGTACTAGATGAATGATATCTCATCTTAGGTCATATGTCTTGAGTATCCACTGTCTACATGTTGTATTAGTTGACCTTCTATAGATCTAAGACTTTTATGCGAAAGTAAATGGTTAGAGTTTACGAACCCAGTTTCCCTTGGGTTCGGGTGCATTATGATTTATATTTGGCCAAATATATGAATCATAGAAGCCTTTTTTAACCTGCACATTGAGGTTACATGATTCTTCTTTCCGGAAAAGTTGCATATTACTTTTGCAGCTTCTTTGGCCTTTTCTTCCTTCAGGGTTCTGGAGGATAAACCATGGTCAGCAGGATTCTACATTGGTTGCCTCTGAGGTATGATTGTTCTTCTGGCTTGAGGATTTCTCCAAGTCATCTTCTTCCTTTTGATGATTGCTTGTGCCATACCTGTATCCGTACTCCTTAAAGCTTCTTTGCCTAGAACTTGAGGATTGACCCTGATACTTCTTTTGTTGAAGGCTTTGCTTCTGAGGATTGTAATTTTTCTGAGGAGTATTTACCTTCTGACGATGTCCTCTATGCTGATGAAGATCTTTCTTCTAAGTGGTTTCCTTCTTCTCAGAAACTGATATACTGGGAAGAGTAATCTTTCCTGATATGTGGCCTTCTAGCAGCATTACTCTTCTGCTGAGTTTGTTTGAATTGACTCCTACCAGAGTTAGTTCTTTCTTTAATTTCTCAACCTCTACTTCAAGCTCTCCTAGCCTTTTGTGATTAGCTTTGGTGGAGTTTTTACTTGTTGTTTCTTGAATATAGAAGCCTTCAACCTTTTCTTCAAAAAGCTTCGTGTGCTTCTTGTTTTTGTTTACCTGCTTAAGAAGTTGTGTAAGTATTTTCATAACTTCATCAGGAGTGTTAAATTTAGAGTTTACCTCATCTTCCTATGATCTTTCTCCTAAGGATGAAATCCTCTCTGTGCTTCTGTGCTATGATTCTACAGTTGGGCACATATTATCAATAGCCATGAAGTAAATATGTGCTGCTTCTCCATTTTCTGAAGAATCAGTAGTGCTTTCAACTTCGCTATCACTCCATGTAGCCACCATTGCTTTCTTTCCTTTGTCTTTTCTGAGTTTAGGACAGTTGAGTCTGATATGTCCTTCTTGATAACATTCAAAGCATGTGGTCTTTTCTTCTCTAGGCTTCTCTTCAAATCTTCTGAGTTTCCCTTTTAAGAAGTCTCTCTTCTGGAGTTCTGGTTTCCGAGGAAAATTTCCTTTCTTCTGAAGCCTCTGAGAGGTTCTTAAATTTCTCTTCATGAACTTCTTGAATTGTTTGGCCAGTATAGCAATACCCTCATTATCTTCTGACGAGCTCTCATTGACTTCAGCTCTCAGGATTATTGCTTTCTTTTCTTTAGTCTTGGCCTTATCTTTCTTTTGAAAGTTCTGCATAGAGATCTCGTAAGTAATTAATGAACTAATAAGTTCATCATACCTATAAGTTTTGAGATCTTGAGCTTCTTCTATTGCAGTCTTCTTGGCCTGCCATTTCTCAGTTAAGCTTCTGAGAATTTCTTTACTTGCTCTTCTTCTGAGAAGTTCTTGCCCAGTCTCTTCAGCTCATTGATGATGTTGGTGAATCTTGCATTTAAGTTTGATATCGATTCACCTTCTTCCATATCAAATAGATCATGGAGATAGAGATTCTGGTTGATCTTTGATTCATTGACTTTGTTAGTTCCTTCATAGGTCACTTCTAGCTTTTTCCAGATCTCCTTGGCACTTTCACAACCTGAGATTTTATTATATTCTACAGCATCTAAAGCATAATGTAAGAAGTTAATTGCTATTACATTACTCTGTAATCTCTTAAAGTCAGAGTCATTATATTCATCTTCAGGTTTGTGAGAGACCACCCCATCTACAGTTGATGTAGAAATGTAAGGACCATTGGCTATAGTAAGCCATGCATATATGTCCTGAGACTGTATAAAGTTCTTCATTTTGTTCTTCTGGAATGTGTAATTCTGCCCAAAGAACAATAGAGGTCTCGACATAGATAGCCTTTTTAGGAGTATTTGTGTGGTCAAGTTGCAAGGCAAGTTTATCATCCTATTTTCACCCATAATGATCTTTTACTCTAGATGTGTTAAAACTGTTAATAGAATACTGCTCTGATACCACTTGTTGAAACCCAGTAGGGTGTAAAATAGGTCAGAGGGGGGGTGAATGACTCTTTTTCAAGTTCACTGATAACTTCATAAAATGTTGCTTCTGAAGTTACTTCTGAGTAAGAGATTGTTGCTCAGAAACCCCTTTAATATTTTATGTGTTTCAGATGCAGAAATAAATAAACACAAAAATAAAAGAGCACAGCGATTTTATCCTAGTTCAGCCTCTGCCTAATCCAGTTCTTGGAAACTCCTGTCCAAGATTTAATCCACTATTAACTCTTCTTCTGGTGAAGAGTAAACCTTTTACAAAGCTCTGAATGAAGTGCGTTCAACAATCTATGCCTTGCTGAGCTATACCAACGCAGGAGTAACATCCTCCTGTATCTAAAGTGCCAAGCTGAAGTCCCTTCAACAGCTTCTGGTTCAACGAGCTATACCAACTCACAAGTACTTCCTTCTGAATCTGAGGCTCTGAGCTTCGTCTCTCTCAAGTACTTATGAGAACTTAGCTCCTTCACACTAACTTACCCTCAGCTTAGTGTGATTATCAGTAATTTATAAGAGAATAATTTACGTGAACTTCTGAACTTTGTTTCAGTTAGTTCAATTACAAACAGATGAGATTTAAATATCTGCTATGAGAAGGTTATGAGTAGATTTAGAATTGATTCACTCTTGAATACTTTTTGTTAAGATTCGTCCACCTTCTCCAGTTATGGAAATCATCCTTTTATAGAGGGAGAGAATGTTTCCGGTGATATTAAGATCATTGTTGGAAATACTGCCATTGTCTCTCAATCTTGTTTCCGTTAACGATCAGTTAGAGAGCTCGTCCAACTTTGATCCGCGCCATGCTGTGTTAGGTTGATTTTGGGGGACCACTTTCTACTGTAGATACATATCAGAGTAGCAGGTGAGATTTGCAGAGAAGTTTTTGGTCCTGATTTTGAAACAACTTTTATCTTGTAATATGCTTGGGGACAAAGCGCGCGACGGCATTAAATGCAAATTCAACTTTTTGACTTTTTGGCGCCGAAAGACTAAGTTGACCTTTTCCATTCCTCAGAGGGGCTTTTTAACGATCTGAGTCTTGAGTGGTCCTCTGAGATATATAAAACTTCTTCTAACTTTAACAGCTACTAGGCATCCATAGCTCTTCAGACGAAACTTTATTCTTATGAGACGAATTCCTTCTGAGCCTTGTTTCTGAACTTTGTTCTTTTGCTGATGACTGCAATGGTGTTCTTTTGAAATAGTCTGCTGTGCTACTAAACTTGTCATGTTCCTCTGCCGATGTCTTCTGATTACTACTTATTTATACTTCTAAGTAGTAATGTTCCTTTGAGTGCTTCTGCCAATGTCTTCTGACGTATTGATGTTTTCTGAGTTCTTGTATAACTCAGTACGTACAGTACTCCATGACTGTCTGCTGAGTTATTGTCTGACTCAGTTCGCAACCCTCTGCTGAGTAATCTTCACTTAGTTTGTGATCGTCTACTGAGTGATCATCTTACTCAGTTCTTCATGACTGCATACTGAGTGATCTTCTGACTCAGTACAAACAATACCTTGTGTTGTGTGCTGAACTCAAAACTTACAAAACTTCACATTATGAATTCAGAACCCAACAAAACCAACCTTTGGAATAAGACGTGTTTTCCAAATGATTTCAAAGTTCATCTCCGAAACAAGGTGTAAGGAGTCATAATGGTGAGCGATGTAGCTGCTCGTCGAGTATGCCCTCAAAATTCCACCATGCCATCAGATATTGTCAGCCCCTTCGGAAAACCTTGAGTTCAACGAGTTTTGACCATTCCCAATCCCGGCTCCATTGGTAAAAAGATTAGAATTCGATTGTTCAATCCACCCTCGAAGTTGCAAGAAAATTTCACGGCTCAACAATCTCAAATGTCGCTTCCAAAACTGTCTCGTGAGCGGGGCAACCCCAAAAACCTCACCACAGCCCTATAACACGTTGCAACTTTTCCAATTACACAAAGCAAACAAATCCGAGAAAAGTACTGCCATAGGTAATTCCGCCATCCAGTTATCATGCCAAAACGAACACATTTCACCATTCCTTACCATTACACAGACATTCGATCTAAAAACCTTCCAAAAATCAACAAGTGAGACGCAACATGAAACAATTCCTTTCCAAATATGACACAAATGTTGAGCATCAAAGTTTTCCAAGGCTACCCAAGAATCCAAATAGTACTTTCTAGCACAAATCTCAAACCATATCAACTCTCTTTCTGAAGTTCAAATTTTCCATACCCAATTTAGTAAAAGATGACAATTATCTGAAGTCCCGCAATGCTCTTTGGTAGCGCAATCATATCCCAACTCACCTTGCTAATGCCCCTTGTCTTCGCATTCCCTTTCCATAGAAATTTTCTGATAACCTGAATTAACTTTAAATTCACTGAAGAAGGAATCTTGTATAGAGATAACAAGTACACTGGAATAGATGCTAGAACCGCTTTAATTAAGACCACCCTTCGAACTCGCTAAAGCCCAAAATTTTATGGGTCGAGCTTGGTTTTATGTAAATACCAAAGCCCGGGTTGAGCCCAATCCAATAAATAATAAATTTATTTATTAAATATTTATGTGTTATAGATAATAACTAATTCAGATTTTTATATGTATAGTCTTGTTAAAGTTTTATATTTAAATACCATAAATTAAACTAAATATTAAAGGCATTAAATAAATAATGCAATTGGATGAAAAAAATTTGACATGCATATTTTCTTTTTTTTTTTATAAAGACATGTATATTTTGTTATTTTTCATTTAGCATGATAAAAATTTTAAATTAAATTGATTCGGGCTTGGGAATGATCTCGTAGGTCTGGCTCGAACCTGAAATTCTAAAGTATGGGCTTGAACCGGGCTTGGGTTGATGTTTTTAATCAAAAACTTGACCCGAACCCGCTCAACCCATTCAACGAGCATGTCAACTAACAAATATTAAAATGAAAATATATTGAGAGAGATGATAAACAATTTTAAAAAAAATTCAAATCATGAGACAAAAACATGCGACCACTTATACGGAGTGAAAAGTGTATAGTTGGTACAATGAAAGAAATAAAGTAGCAATGAACAAAGTAACAATAAAATATAAAGTTAAAAAAGAAACAATGGAAAAAAAATAATTAATGGTAGGTATGCTTGTGTAAACCAAATAAATGTCCAATACCTTTTTTTTATGAGAATAATAGATTAAAATAACTCAGAAAGAGTAATCATTTACAACAAAAGGACAAATAGAGGTAGGCACCTCTTCCATGCAAGTAACAGGGTAATTAAACTGGACTCCCCACTTTGCAAGCTCATGAGCAGCTTTATTGTACTCCCTCCCGTCAAATTGAAAATGAATAACGTCAAAGGCTTCTGCAATTATCTTTATCTCCCCCAGCATAACTTGAATAGATTGTAATTCCCTTACATGATCTAACAGTAGATATGCTATCCGAAGCCACAATTAATCTTCTGAAGCCCACCTGACTTGCGAATTGCATTCCAGTTGAAATGCTTCTGAGTTCAGCAATTAACACTGATGCACAATCTCCTAATGGGGCTGTTCCTGACATAAGAACTTCACCCTTCCAATCGCGCACAATGAAGCCTGCTCTGCAATCTGAAAAAGATTTAGGCACTGCTGCATCAACATTTAATTTGAAAAAGTCTGCAGGAGGTGGACTCCAATGTTTAGCAGTTTGACCATCTGTTATTTGCCTCGCAATTTGCTTCGGTGTAGTCCAGCTTGTTTCGAACTCGCGAATTTTGCTTATGACCTTCTGGATGAATACGTCCTATTTTTCATGGATAATTTTATTGTGCTCCCACCACCACCACCAAATCCCTGTGCAGAATAATTGTTGTTCCTCATTTGAAAGGACCTGCAAAACTTCTTGAATCCAATAACTACATTTGTCACCTGCCATTTTATATACTTTATGACTCAAGCCAAGACCTTTCCAAACTTTTTTAACCACAGAGCAATGTTTGAATAAATGCAGCATACTTTCCTCTTCTCTG